>CM035799.1:46595818-46625818 GCA_020466265.1 Siphamia tubifer | reverse complement strand
TCTTGTTGTCTTGAAAAAGATCTTTAAAGATGCTGTTTATTTAACATCATAATGTTTAGACATGACTGATATGTCAATGGATATATTTTCATTAATTTAATATTATTATTATTATTATTATTATTATTGTTATTGTTATTATTATTATTATTATTATTATTATTATTATTATTATTATTATTATTATTATTATTATTAGTATTATTGTTATTATTATTATTATTATTATTATTATTATTATTGTTATTGTTATTATTATTATTATTATTATTATTATTATTATTATTATTATTATTATTATTATTATTATTATTATTATTATTATTATTATTATTATTATTATTGTTGTTATTATTATTATTGTTATTGTTGTTATTATTATTATTATTATTATTATTATTATTGTTATTATTGTTATTATTATTATTATTATTATTATTATTATTATTATTATTATTGTTATTATTGTTATTATTATGTTGTTGTTGTTCTTTGAAATCATCACCCGAGTGTTTATGTCCAGTAAAATCAAATCACAAAAATTGGCAAATCTGAAAACAATGACCTCAATATCATGTTCCTTTGTCTTTACAGTTTCCATTTAAAAACATCAGAAAAGACAAGGGACGGCAGTTGGAGGATTCACCCCCCCCCCCCCCCCCCCCCCCCAATCTGCTGTTCAAAAATGTCTTGACTTTTATTCACCACACAGTGAATGACACCAAACTGACAGTAATGCAGCTAGTTAGGGTATCAGGGTAACGGCGGGCTGACTGGGGGCTATACCCTCTGTCAACTGGCCTAAAATACCCCACTGTTAATGCACTGCACAAAGACAAACAAACCTCATATCTCCATCATGCAAAGAAGGAGAAAAAAAATGGTTATTGTATTGACGTAAAGGAAATTTAAAAGGAAAGAAAAAAAAAAAAAAAGGGTGTTCAAACTGAATTATGTAAACTTGAACCATCAAATATGGAACAAAACAAACAAACAAACTGATAAATAATATATAATATATAATTATAGAGAAACCAAAAAACATCTGCTCATTGTGATGATTTTCAGAGTGGGAAGTTTGTGTAACTTAAAACATAAACTCTTGTTAATTATTTAAAATGTAGAGATGAGTGCAATGAATCAATCAGATCAAGGAACATTTGTGACTGGAACCATGCATTTCAAATAAGTTATTTATTTTTCCGTTTATATATTTTTTGTTTAAGTATGAATGTATGTGTTGTGACTATGGAATGGGGGGGTGGGCAAAAATAAGCAACTCTGCTTCAGCCTCCTCCTTTTGACATGTCATTATATAAACACTATAACTTTTACTGTTACAAGATATGTCATCTGCTCAAACAAACAAACAAACAAACAAACAAACAAACAAACATCAAAACATTTTATTGAAAATTGGATTCTTTTTTTGTTTTAGTTTTTTGGCTGAATTAAAGATATTTTTGTTGAATTAAGGATTTGGTGTATTTTCATGTATTAAGTCTATTCTTAGTGTATTTTAATGGCCGTATATTTGACTATATTTTTTTGGTACATTTTACTACACTACAAAGTCAACTAAACCAGAGGTGATTCTTTTGCAGAATTGGAGACTTGCGTGATAAGCTGAACCGCAGTAACCTGACAGAAGTTTCCTACATGATCGTGAACCAGCGCGACGCTCGCTCCAGAGCCATGTACTGGGAACTGAAGAGGAAAGCTCCACGGGGGGTTCCTGTCTACCAGCAAACTCCTTTTCAAAATGACGTCTGGGAGGCGTTGGATGGCGACAAAGACGACTTCCTGATCTATGACCGGTACAGTAAAAACAACTCATCCTACTGACTTTTCAAATTTCAAAGACAAAAAAAAAAAACTTTCTGGATGGAAATAAGTCTGTGTTTTAAAAGTAATTGATTTTTTTTTTGTTTTGCACTGAAATTAAATGTCTTTGAATTTCACTATGTTCATGAATTTAGAATAAAAAGAAAAAAATCAGCTGCAAAGAAATTCAGACATTTAGAACAAAGCAATGTGTTTGAAAAAGGGTTGAAAATGAAGCCAGAGGTTGTTATTTAAACCACAAACGTAAAAGAGCAGATGACGTGTAGTTAAGGGAGGCAGGGTCTCACCTGACATAATCCAGCATGAGTTATGATCAACATATGCTCATTGACCAAACCCTTCTTTAGTAAAAAATAAAATAGGATTTTATTTTTTTTTCAACGTGTCATCACCGTGGGTAAAAGTACCAGTTCCCTGCCGCCACGTCGACGATCGACCCTTTAGATCACCGGCCGCAGGAGCTTATTTGCCATATTAAAATATATACCTCATATAAATAATGCTGTAATGAGATATGCACATATTTGGTGTAATTGAAAATCTGATTTAGAAAAAGTCAGTGTTTCACTTGCCACAGACCTCACTGCATGACACTGGAGAGATATGCGGCGGCCATCTTGGACCAGTACCCTGACTCCGTGTATCATTTGTTCATTTGTTTTTCAAAATAAAACCAAAAATAAGACAATGAAAAAAAAATGTCTTCATTATTTGTTTCCAAAACCAAAATGAAAAGATGGATAGTGATGCATTTTTTTTTTCAGTTTTTCTTTTTGTGTTTAAATTAATAAAATAAAACCGAAATATTCAGTAAAATGAACAAAATAATGAACAAAGTAATCAATAAAATCAGCATAAATGACATATTCAGTAAAATGAAAAAAAAAATCAATAAAATGAGCAAAAATGACCAAAATATTCAGTAAAATGAACAAAATAATTGTCATGACCTCCGCTCCGGTGACCTTTCCCCCAGTGTTCATCCACACTCACCTGGTCCCCGCACTGCGCAGCTGCAGCCGTTCCTCATCTGTGGCTATAAAAGCAGTAAGGCTGCAGTTGCCAGTGCGGGACCATTCAGTATTGTCACCTCCATAACCCGGACGTTCATCATCACCACGGACTCTGACCGTTTATTCCCAGGTTTTGTCTGTCTTGTCTTCATGTTTCTTAGTTTTGTTATTAAATTATTTTTCCCTTCAGTACTGTGCATTGGAGTCCTCCTTCACCTCACCCCGATCCGTGACAATAATCAGTAAAATGAACAGAAATGACCAAAATATTTAGTAAAATGAACAAAATAATCAATAAAATGAACAGAAATGACCAAAATATTCAGTAAAATGAACAAAATAATCAATAAAATGAACAGAAATGACCAAAATATTCAGTAAAATGAACAAAATAATCAGTAAAATAAACAGAAATGTCCAAAATATTCAGTAAAATGAACAAAGTAATCAATAAAATCAGCATAAATGACCAAAATATTCAGTAAAATGAACAAAATAATCAATAAAATGAACAGAAATGGCCAAAATATTCAGTAAAATGAACAAAATAATCAATAAAATGAACAGAAATGACTGATTGCTTGAATGTCGTTTCATGTCCCAGAATTCTTTGCAGCTGAATTTAAATGTTTTTTTTCATTGCCTCAGAATTGTCTCACTATACTGCATTTCATTGAGGCCTGAAATAGTTTATTGTTCTATTTATTTTTTATTCTAAATGTATGAACATAGTTGAATTCAGAGACAAAATAAATCAAATATTTAATTTGTGTGCAAAAAGATTCCATGGCTTTTAAAATTCAAAATGTAATGAAACAGATGTGCTTCTACATTTCTTTTTTTTCTTGTTCTCTTCAGGTGTGGTCTCCTTACCTTCCACATAGTGTTACCCTTTAGTGTCCTGGATTATCCATACGTACAGGCTGCAGCCAGAGCCACATACTTAAAAAATATCTGCAATTGCACTGTAAGTAAAAAATCTGCAGTCTGCAAACATGTAAAAAAACAGGGCTGTCAAATGATTACAATTTTTATAACAGGGTTGCTTTGGATTAATTTGGACTAATCATGATTAAATGTTCATTTTTCATCTATATTAAATGTATTTTATTTTGCATGAACAGGTTCAAGAAAGACCTGAACACAGTATATCTGCACTAAACATGTTTGTCCAAGCTAGGTGACGCATTAGCATCGTGCTAGCATTAGCATAGTGCTAGCATTAGCCTAGTGCAGGGGTGTCAAATTCCAGTCCTCCTGTTTCCTTCTTCTATCACCATGGAAACCATTCCATCATTCCACTATCTTCTACAGAGATGATGATGAGGAGCTGAATAATAACCCTCATGTCTTCTGAATGGATGGTTTAGTGGAAATATTCAGAAAAATTCAACCCTTCTTTCTTTTTACAGTGTTTTTTTACTTTTGTTCATGGAACAGGCGTCAAAAGAAAATGATTTACAAAAAGGACAAATTAAAAACACATTTCAACACCAGCTCTCTTCTTAAGTCATTTTTTTTTCCCATGTTATTTGTAATTTTGTAAATATTTCTTTGGGGTTTGTTTCTTAATTTTGTTGCTCATTGTTTATTTTTCTACATTTTGCTTTTTAATTTGTTTTTTTTAAATTTTGCTCCATTTGTGTCTCTGTTTGTTTATTCACGTTACTAATTATTTTGTCAGTTTATTATTCATTTTTGTTCATTTAATTGATGACTTTGACCATTTTTCGTCATTATTTGATGACTTTGACCATTTTTGTTCATTTTTTGATGACTTTGGCCATTTTTGTTCATTTTATTGATGACTTTGGCCATTTTTCGTCATTTAATTGATGACTTTGACCATTTTTGTTCACTTAATTGATGACTTTAGCCATTTTTGTTCATTTTATTGATGACTTTGGCCATTTTTCGTCATTTAATTGATGACTTTGACCATTTTTGTTCACTTAATTGATGACTTTAGCCATTTTTGTTCATTTTATTGATGACTTTGGCCATTTTCGTTCATTTTATTGATGACTTTGGCCATTTTTGTTCACTTAATTGATGACTTTAGCCATTTTTGTTCATTTTATTGATGACTTTGGCCATTTTTCGTCATTTAATTGATGACTTTGACCATTTTTGTTCATTATTTGATGACTTTGGCCGTTTTTGTTCATTTAATTGATGACTTTGGCCATTTTTTTAATTTAATTGATGACTTTGGCCATTTTTCTTCATTTAATTGATGACTTTGACCATTTTTGTTCATTATTTGATGACTTTGACCATTTTTGTTCATTATTTGATGACTTTTGCCATTTTTGTTCACTTAATTGATGACTTTAGCCATTTTTGTTCATTTTATTGATGACTTTGGCCATTTTCGTTCATTTTATTGATGACTTTGGCCATTTTCGTTCATTTTATTGATGACTTTGGCCATTTTCGTTCACTTAATTGATGACTTTAGCCTTTTTGTTCATTTTATTGATGACTTTGGCCATTTTTGTTCATTTAATTGATGACTTTGGCCATTTTCGTTCATTTTATCGATGACTTTGACCATTTTTGTTCACTTAATTGATGACTTTGGCCGTTTTTGTTCATTTAATTGATGACTTTGGCCATTTTTTTAATTTAATTGATGACTTTGGCCATTTTTCTTCATTTAATTGATGACTTTGACCATTTTTGTTCATTATTTGATGACTTTGACCATTTTTGTTCATTATTTGATGACTTTGGCCGTTTTTGTTCATTTAATTGATGACTTTGGCCATTTTTTGTTCATTATTTGATGACTTTTGCCATTTTTGTTCACTTAATTGATGACTTTAGCCATTTTTGTTCATTTTATTGATGACTTTGGCCATTTTCGTTCATTTTATTGATGACTTTGGCCATTTTCGTTCATTTTATTGATGACTTTGGCCATTTTCGTTCACTTAATTGATGACTTTAGCCATTTTTGTTCATTTTATTGATGACTTTGGCCATTTTTGTTCATTTAATTGATGACTTTGGCCATTTTCGTTCATTTTATCGAGGACTTTGGCCATTTTTGTTCATTTTATTGATGACTTTGGCCATTTTCGTTCATTTAATCGATGACTTTGGCCATTTTTCTTCATTTAATCGATGACTTTGACCATTTTTGTTCATTATTTGATGACTTTGACCATTTTTGTTCATTTTTTGATGACTTTGGCCGTTTTTTGTTCATTTAATTGATGACTTTGGCCATTTTTTTAATTTAATTGATGACTTTGGCCATTTTTCTTCATTTAATCGATGACTTTGACCATTTTTGTTCATTATTTGATGACTTTGACCATTTTTGTTCATTATTTGATGACTTTGGCCATTTTTTTCATTTAATTGATGACTTTGGCCATTTTCGTTCATTTAATTGATGACTTTGGCCATTTTTGTTCATTTAATTGATGACTTTAGCCATTTTTGTTCATTATTTGATGACTTTGGCCATTTTCGTTCATTTAATCGATGACTTTGGCCATTTTTCTTCATTTAATTGATGACTTTGACCATTTTTGTTCATTATTTGATGACTTTGACCATTTTTGTTCATTATTTGATGACTTTGGCCATTTTTTTAATTTAATTGATGACTTTGGCCATTTTTTTTTTCATTTAATTGATGACTTTGGCCATTTTTTTCATTTAATTGATGACTTTGGCCATTTTTGTTCATTTAATTGATGACTTTGGCCATTTTCGTTCATTTTATTGATGAATTTAGCCATTTTTGTTCATTATTTGATGACTTTGGCCATTTTTTAAATTTAATTGATGACTTTGGCCATTTTTGTTCATTTAATTGATGACTTTGGCTTATAATTCCCCCTATTTCACTTTTTCAGTCCAGACTGATCTGGGAAACTTGATCCAACCATCATTTAAGTCTTTAGTTTTCTTTATCACTAACACACATGTGGGAACATTTCATTAGTTTGATTCTAGAAGCGTTTGACTTGTCAATCAGTCTAATTGTCACATATGTGATTTAATGGAAAATGGTCATTGTGAACTTATTTATTTATTCTTTTTTATATTTAGTACAGGTACTTCTGTTCTCATATCGGTGGAAAAGCGACGACTTTCTTTCTTTTTTTTTTCTTCCTCAGAACAGTTTTATAAACGAGGCGACACAGCAACACCTGAACCAGACCATGCAAAATAATTCAACTGTAATACAAGGCCCAGAGGAAGATGATACTGCACCTGTCACACAGCCCAACCACTTCAAACACCATCATCATCATCATCATCATCATCATCCTACAGCAGATCATCATACTCATCAGCATCAAATCAATTCTACCCGTCAGAATACCACTGTTGTTCCCCACCCCCACACCCACACCCACACCCACACCCACACCCACACCCACACCCACACCCACACCCACACCCACACCCACTCTCCACATAACCACCCTCACGACTAGGATTCCACTTAATTAACTCCTGTTTTGATTTGCTCCAATCGCCACCGTTTTCACAGATGAGGCTGTTTTGTTTTTTTACATCGTGATGTGGCTGCGGTTCCTCTGCTGGCGTTTCCACCCCTCGCTGCTCTGTGTGGATAAAGTGTCTGTTTCTGCCCTGTTGTTTCCCGTTAATGAAGTCTGCGGTGGAAAACCTGCCTGCAGGAGGCTGCAGATGGATGCATGCGGAGCAGGGCCGGACGTCATGCTACTGTTACCCACACAGAGCCTGGGGGGGGGGTGGGGGTGGGGGCTCAGTCTGGTCACTGATGGAAACACTTTCAGCCGTTCATTCTTAATCCTTTTTCCTGATTCTAATAGTATGAACCCACTGTACAGAATAAGTCAAATACCTCACACTGTCCCATTTGACGTTCATCTGTTTTTATTTTGTGTTGAGAAATAAACAAAGAGTGGATGAAAAATGCTTTTGTAGTGTTTTTTTTGTTTTGGTCCAAACTTAATGGCAGGCCTTAAGGGGACAGTTGACTTACCCCCCACAGTGTCCTGTGAGCCCAGATCTGGTCCTGTTTTGGTCAAAGCCAAAGTAGTCCCGGCAGGTTTCCTGGGATCAACAAAATAAAATGTGTTTCTTTTCAAAACAATATGTGTTAGAATGAGTGATTTATTTACATAACAAAACTGTCACAGAACTAAAACTCACACCTCGTAATTGTTTGGAACTACTTTCTCTCAATAGACGTAATGCACATGACGTCACGCGATCCCATGATTCCGTTGTGCTGCCACTTTGGACGCTCCATCATTGTACAGTTTTATGGCTGAAAATTGTCGGATTTCTGACGATGCTTCGAAGGTGATACTCATAAGAATCATATATACCGTATACTCGACCAAAAGACACGTTAAAGACGGTTTTCTCAACGACTAGTGATGATGTGTGCGTGACGGTGACGACATTTGCTGATTCAGGGTATCCTGTAGTGTTGTGCGGGCTACCCACTGGCCAGCGGATATCCACGGGTGACCCGCGAGTCGGGCGGGCTGGGTCGCAGTATTAATACATATTGCGAATGCGGGTGGGGCGGGTCAGGGACGATCAATACCCGCTGAGGTGTGTGTGTGTGTGTGTGTGTGTGTGTGTGCTCGGCTCGCGCATGTGCAAGCCCGTCACTTCCTGTTTTGAATGCTTTTTTATCCCAACTTTTTGTTATTTGTTATTAGCGCCAAATCTCCCTGAACACTCAGAGATAAGAGTGAAAATGTGGGACTTGATCAGGGAGAAGATTAAAACAGGCGATGCGAAGGTTGTACGGAAACGTTGTATGTGTTGGCTTTATAGAGTGATGATGTGGGTGGAGTCTATTTTATGTGCTGGAGTGCATATTGAGACGTTAGAAAGGAGGCAAAAATGATGCTTCATGACTTTTAACATTAGAAGCACAAGGTAAAGATGCTGCGAATGTACTATGTGAGTTTAGAGACAAATTTAAGCTCGCGGGTTGATAGCGGGCGGGTTGGGTTTATCGATATGTGACATCATGCGGGTTGGGCGGGGCGGGCCTAGCCACGTCTTGGGTTTGGGTGGGGCGGATTTCTGTAAAAAAAACCCTAACCGCGCATCACTAGTATCCAGACATTTAGAACTATTTGATCAACAGAACATACACATCTGGACATAGATACTTGGTGACAGGTTGGAACATGTGAAAATGCCATCATCAGCCAGTTCTCTGTTCATCACCATAAGCAGGTAAACAACAACTCTTCCATGTCGGTCTATTTCAGTGGTGTTATTGTAGTGTTCGGGCAGGTGGAACTGTGTCATGTAAAATGAATGAAAGGGAACTATTTCCAACAATCAAACAAACGGGACTCCTGGTCGATTTCAAATTCAAGCTAGCATATTTGGCACATCTTCATAGTGACACAAAAACAATGAATTCAGGAAACATCTACCAATGTCTACTGACATAAATAAATGGACCAGGACTGTTCACACATGAAGAATGTGTGGAATTATCAAAATTCACCCACCAGATATAAAATGGACGCTGCAAAGTCGTGTGCCGTCATGTGGTTTCCATGTCTTGTGGCGTATAGTGTCCAGACATTTCCACCGTCTCTCTGAGTGTCTATGGATTCTGTAGAAGGAAACTGTCTGTTGTCTCCTGGTGATTAGTAGAACTGACAGCACCACAGTGGGACCAGGACTGTCTGGATTTTCATATAATCGTGATAAAACGGCAGCGTGTTGTGATGTGTCATGGCCAGATGATGTTTTTTTGTTGTCCAATGTGGCGGCACAACTGCGGGATCATGGGATCATGTGACGTCAATGCATCACCTCTATAGCGATCACTAGCGTTGTCACTGCTAACAGCTGTGTGCTTACATGTAGCAGCCGCTAACACTGCCCAACAACTGATGAAAGTAGTTTGTTAAGGTTCACAGCTGTTAGCAGTGACAACGCTAGCGCATTGATCACTATTGAGAGAAAGTAGTTCCAATCAATTACGAGGTGTGAGTTTTTGTTCCGTGACAGTTTTGTTATGGAAATAAATCACTCATTCCAACACATACTGTTACAGAACTGGGCTCACAGGACACTGTGGGGGGTAAGTCACTGTGGGTGCACCAGAGTAAAGGGGCGGAGTCAGTGTGGGTGCACCAGAGTAAAGACACTGATGACAAACACATTCATATAAAAAATACTGAACTGTCCCTTTAAGGCCAATTTATACTCTCAAGCCAAGTCGTCTGCGAACTGTCGCAGATACGTTACAGAGACGCCACGCTAGCCCCCCCTAGTGTCAACAAATCTAATGTTCTACCGTAGTAGTCTAGTTTCGCTCAATGTAACTTTTGGCTAGACTTCCATGAAACTGGTCGACCAATCACAGTCAAGTATAGAGCAGGGTCCATACACACTTTAACCAATACTTTTCGGCAAATGTCCATGACTACGTACTCCTAAAAATGCCAGTGGACTTTAAACAATCAGAATAAAAAGTTAAAGTGTTGTGTTAAAGTTTACCCTCAGAAAATTAACTGGAAGTTTCTTTGCTGTTACTGAACGTTAAGGTTAAGACGTTATATTCACTCATTTAAACTTTTTTAAAATGATTAATCACACATTATTATGCTGTGTAAAAAATCCTTGACTTTTCCAAAACCTTTCCAGGCCTGGAATTTGCATTTTTTTCAAATTACAAAACTGATTTTTTCAAAATGTATGAACCCTGTGATATTCAATGTGACATTTTTGCCAAATACAGGTGTGATATATATATATATATATATATATATATATATATATATATATATATATATATATATATATATATATATATATATATATATATATATATGATTTACTGTTATTTACTTATTTATTAAATATATACATTTCTGATGACGCATAAAATTAATACATTTCTTAAGTTCATCTTACATACATACATTTATGTATGTATATATTGTATAACCACCATTAATCCACCAACAAATTTACATAATATTGAATAAAATAACATATATTTACAATGATAATAATACTACCAATAATAAAGTTTTGAAAGAAAACAGGTTCTTTCTTTTCTTTGTTACAACTGTACCATCTAATAATGTGCATTTCAGACTAAATAGTTGAGTCAGTCATTTATACCACCAGGGGGAGCTAAAATCCTCCCAACAGAGGACAATGGACAGTTCCACCAGCATCAACTCTATGTAGTAAATGAAGAAAAGATGTGAAAAAAAACAAAGTCAAGCTTGTTGAACATGTGGTCAGTAGATGGCAGCACTGACTCATGTGCGTCCTCTGGTCCTTTCATCAACAGGATTATTAGTTATTACACATTATCAAGTGATACGTTTGGATTAGTGAACATAATCCCTGAATTATAATCCTGCTCATCTGTGAGTGCTTTAATCAAATTTACAGCAGGAGAGTAGAACACCAACTGGAAGGAAAGAAAGATAAAAAAAAAAATAACATTTTAAAGCTGAGCACAAATATCCTGCTTTTTAAAAAATTATAAAGTAGTTCATTTATATACCCACATATATATATATATATATATATATATATATATATATATATATATATATATATATATATATATATATATATATATATATATATATATATGGTTCAGAGTGTGAGTTTTGTGTGTCATTTACATCACAATGAACTCATGATAATTTTTTTTTCATGTCAGAGCCACCATCTGAATGACCAGATTTGTTCATTGAACCCTTAAACACCTAGATGTACTTTTGAAGAAAATTCCAAATAAATTATTCCTCTAAATGTAATTTCTAGCCATTTATTATAAAATGTAATGTAATGTTCACTGCATATACCAGAGAATTCTGAACAAAAAGTGCAATTTTGATCAAATCTATCATCACCACACATTGAACATTTGGAATAAACATAAAATTACTTATACACCAGAACTTTTTGTTAAAGATGTTATTCGACTGAAAACTAGTTTTCCACTTTTGTCCTTCTGGAATCTGATGACTCACCTAGAGTTACCATGGTGATGACTCACTCAGAGTTACCATGGTGATGGCTCACTCAGAGTTACCATGGTAATGGCTCACCCAGAGTTACCATGGTGATGGCTCACCCAGAGTTACCATGGTGATGGCTCACCCAGAGTTACCATGGTGATGGCTCACCCAGAGTTACCATGGTGATGGCTCACCCAGAGTTACCATGGTGATGGCTCACCCAGAGTTACCATGGTGATGGCTCACCCAGAGTTACCATGGTGATGGCTCACCCAGAGGTGGTGTGTCTCCTCCACTGAAGGATTTACCATCATTCATAGAAACCAGACACTCAGTAAAAGTCTGTCCACTACACTCACCAGGACATTGGCCCCACCCACCTGGGGTTAAGCCCCTCCCCCATTGCAGCCAATCTGCAGTAGCATTAGCATTAGCATCTACAAGAGCAGACGGTGCCACAGTAGCTGGAAAAAATGTTGGATCAAACTTGGGCTTTGACTTTGAAATTTGACATTTGAATATAATTTAATTAGCCGTTCATTATTTATTGGTGTGCTGTCAAAGTTCTGTTTTTGTTTTTGTTTATATAGATATATTTATTTATTTTTTAATATATTTTAATTAAGGAAGACTGCAGTCTGATGTGTGTGTATTTGTACTCAGGATGACACAAATGAAATTTCGTTGCACCTATGCAATGACAAATAAAGTCTATTCTATTCTATTCTATTCTATAATTTGAATGTTATAAAAACAAAAAGGACGTTCAAAGGAATATTATATTATATAATATTATCTTAATATTTGAACCTAATGATAGCCAATGGTATCATTAGGACTATTTATTTTACTTTTGTGAATGTTGTTGTGAACGCTTTCTGTTCAGGTGTTTTTTGTTTTGTTTTGGGTTTTTTTTTTTTTTACGTCTGAGGAAATATGTGAATTGCAAACATGAAGGTCATTATCTTTGTTTTTATCTGGACACCTGTAGACGTTAGCGTCCAACTGACACGTAACCAATGGCAGAGTGGTCACTGGTCAGTCCCGTGCATTCGTGAACAATAGCTGAGGTAGATGAGATTCACACTCTAAAAATGTATCAGTGTCATAAGTTAACAAAGTGAGCAGGTCAAACTAATGTAATTTACATTTTTGTACCTGCTCATTTAGTAAACGTTACCTTTTGATTGTCAATGAGGCTAACAGTTTAGATGCTTTCATCAGTACAGGTGGACAAAATATAATATTTATTTTTGATGCCAAAAGGTTAGGGAGGCATTTTCAGAGTAATATAATTAATAAATATTCAAATGTTATTCAAATATCTACATTCATTTCCAAATTAAATTCGAACATGATGTTTAAAGTTTAATACTTTAATAAAACTGTAATAAAGTTAATATTAATAAATAAGCATAGAATGAGTCCTTTAATAAAGTTAATAAAAATGGCCAAAGTCATCAATAAAAATGAACAAAAATGAATAATAAAATGTCAAAATAATTAGTAACGTGAAGAATGTAAGACACAAATGGAAAAAAATGAAAGAAAAAATTATAAAATAAAAAGCAAAATGTACAAGAATAAACAATGACCAAGAAAATGAACAAAAACTAATAAATATTTACACAATTATAAATAACATGGGAACATTTGCAAAAAAAAATGTAGATAAAGAACTAGTGTTGAAATCTGGTCTCAGCTGTTTTTAATTTGTCCTTTTTGCTAAATAATTTTCCTTTTGTCTCCTGTTACATAAACAAAAAAACACTGTAAAAAGACAGAAGGGTTGAATTTTATCTGAATATTTCCACTAAACCATCCATTCAGAAGACAGTTAATAATCAGCTCCTCATCATCATCTCTGCAGAAGATAGTGGAATGATGGAATGGTTTCCATGGTGATGGAAGAAGGAAACATTTAAAACATGCAGGGGGGGGTGACACCCCTGGCCTACATGTTCTACGATGTACGACAACCCAGGGAGCCACGTGTGACCTTAAGTGTCCAAACAGATCCATTAAGACACCGGTGTCCCTGTTCCCCATCCCTGAGGAAGACAGAAACACTTCGTTCCTGTGGGGACACCCCCCACCCCCACCCCCACCCCGTTTCCATGTGTTTTGTCCATTGTGAGCGTTATCTGTGAAACAGGAAGTGTTTGCGCCGCCTCAGTCGTAGCCAGTTTGTGTGTGAAGACATGAGATGAAAGGTCCCACAGCTGATGGACATGAAAGTGTCTTTTGTCTTTACTGTCCGGTTGTCCACTTACAGTCTGCTGCTCCAGCCCGTGGACGACAGCCCACTGGACATGAGGGTACGCACCGCTGTCTTACATCCACAACCTTTGATCATTAAATCATTTTCTGCAGTGTTTGGTGAAGCTCAAACCCAATGAGTGACAGACTGTGGTTCAGTTGGTCGAGCAGGTCGACCAATGACTGAAGACTAACGCATGTGACTAGTGTCCCGCTGTGTTATCGTGTTACAACATTATTTACAAGAACGTTTATCTTAACTGACACATTCACAGCAGGGCCTGTAGACGAGTGAAGAAAAGGAAGTGATAACCTGGAAGTGACGTAGACAAAAGGTCAAAGGTTACACAACATAACAACGATTACATACAATAAAAACTCCCTAAAATAAATGCACACAAAATTAAATGTGCTTGGAAAACAGTTGTAGAACATAAACAGAAATAGAGAAGTGGATTTGTGGAGAAATATTTTCTTTATTTAAGTTTATTTAACAGTGAACAGTTGTAGACAACAAAGACAAATGTGATGTGATCATTTGAAGTCTCTGCTAAACTCATATAAATGCAACTGTTAAATATGTATGTGTTTACTAATCACATGATAAAGGTTCTAATAAAGTCATGACAGGAAAAGTAGTCATAACAACAATAACAAATCAACTTTATTTATATATAACACATTCAAACAACAATGTTTCCAAAGTGCTGCATAATAAATACATGAAACTACAACAATGCACTAAATAAAACAATAAAATGAAATAGTTAAAACTAATAAAATCAATAAACATAATGAAAAAAACCTACAGCCTTGATCTATCAATAATGATTTTCTGTAAAAAAAAATATTGTAATAATAACAATACTAGTACTACTACTGATAATAGTAATACAAATAATTAAAAAAGAATAAAAAAAAGAAATAATAAATACATGATGTAAAATAAATACATAAATAATAATATAATAATAATAACAAAAACAACAACAACAATAATGATAATAATAATAATAATAATGATAATAATAATAATAATAATAATAATAATAATAATAATAATAATAATAATAATAATAATGATAATAATAATAATAATAATAATGATAATAATAATAATAATAATAATAATAATGATAATAATAATAATAATAATAATAATGATAATAATAATAATAATAATAATGATAATGATAATGATAATGATAATGATAATGATAATAATAATAATAATAATAATAATAATAATAATAATAAATTTTTGTGCCTGAACCTGATCAGACTGTAACCATAAAATTTACTTTGGGACGACCACGCATCAAAAAGTGACCTGAGGTTCTGTGTGAGTCTAAATAACCTGTTAAAGCATCACTGAGTGATGATTTGTGACTGAAAATGTATAATATTACAACTAAATATGTTAATGTTTCACTCTAACACTGCTTCATACATTTATTTTCTTTCTATTTAAACATTGAATTGAGCCACAGGTCAAACTGCAGCGAACACTACGTTTATAAAACAACAGACCCTCAACACATGAATAATATTTTCTTGTGAACAGATGGACACAGTGCTTCTATTTGTCCAACGTGATAGAACTCAGAGACACTGTGAGGAACAACAAGCACCGCAAAATATTTACAGAGTATTCACACTCTTCTGTAGTACTTCTGAATGATCTGGTCCAGGTGTTTTTATCCTCAGGAAGAAGAATAAGCAGATAAGCTTCCTACAGGTCTAACTGGTGGACTGGGCTAAAATATGAGTACAGTGTGAGTACAGTGTGAGTACAGTGTGAGTACAGTGTGAGTACGGTATGAGTACAGAGTGAGGACAGTGTGAGTACAGTGTGAGTACAGTGTGAGTACATTGTGAGTACAGTATGAGTACAGTGTGAGTACGGTATGAGTACAGAGTGAGAAAAGTATGAGTACAGTGTGAGTACAGTATGAGTACAGTATGAGTACAGTGTGAGTACGGTATGAGTACAGAGTGAGAAAAGTATGAGTACAGTGTGAGTACAGTATGAGTACAGTATGAGTACAGTGTGAGTACGGTATGAGTACAGAGTGAGAAAAGTATGAGTACAGTGTGAGTACAGTATGAGTACAGTGTGAATACAGTATCAGTACAGTGTGAGTACAGTGTGAGCACAGTATGAGGACAGTGTGAGTACAGTATGAGTATAGTATGAGTACAGTGTGAGTACAGTATGAGTACAGTGTGAGTACAGTGTGAGTACAGTGTGAGTACGGTATGAGTACAGAGTGAGGACAGTGTGAGTACAGTGTGAGTACAGTGTGAGTACATTGTGAGTACAGTATGAGTACAGTGTGAGTACGGTATGAGTACAGAGTGAGAAAAGTATGAGTACAGTGTGAGTACAGTATGAGTACAGTATGAGTACAGTGTGAGTACGGTATGAGTACAGAGTGAGAAAAGTATGAGTACAGTGTGAGTACAGTATGAGTACAGTATGAGTACAGTGTGAGTACGGTATGAGTACAGAGTGAGAAAAGTATGAGTACAGTGTGAGTACAGTATGAGTACAGTGTGAATACAGTATCAGTACAGTGTGAGTACAGTGTGAGCACAGTATGAGGACAGTGTGAGTACAGTATGAGTATAGTATGAGTACAGTGTGAGTACAGTATGAGTACAGTGTGAGTACAGTATGAGTACAGTGTGAGTACAGTGTGAGTACGGTATGAGTACAGAGTGAGGACAGTGTGAGTACAGTGTGAGTACAGTGTGAGTACAGTGTGAGTACGGTGTGAGTACAGTGTGAGTACGGTATGAGTACAGTGTGAGTACAGTGTGAGTACAGTGTGAGCACAGTGTGAGTACAGTGTGAGTATAGTATGAGTACAGTGTGAGTACAGTGTGAGTACAGTGTGAGTACGGTATGAGTACAGTGTGAGTACAGTGTGAGTACAGTGTGAATACAGTATCAGTACAGTGTGAGTACAGTGTGAGCACAGTATGAGGACAGTGTGAGTACAGTATGAGTATAGTATGAGTACAGTGTGAGTACAGTATGAGTACAGTGTGAGTACAGTGTGAGTACAGTGTGAGTACGGTATGAGTACAGAGTGAGGACAGTGTGAGTACAGTGTGAGTACAGTGTGAGTACATTGTGAGTACAGTATGAGTACAGTGTGAGTACGGTATGAGTACAGAGTGAGAAAAGTATGAGTACAGTGTGAGTACAGTATGAGTACAGTATGAGTACAGTGTGAGTACGGTATGAGTACAGAGTGAGAAAAGTATGAGTACAGTGTGAGTACAGTATGAGTACAGTATGAGTACAGTGTGAGTACGGTATGAGTACAGAGTGAGAAAAGTATGAGTACAGTGTGAGTACAGTATGAGTACAGTGTGAATACAGTATCAGTACAGTGTGAGTACAGTGTGAGCACAGTATGAGGACAGTGTGAGTACAGTATGAGTATAGTATGAGTACAGTGTGAGTACAGTATGAGTACAGTGTGAGTACAGTATGAGTACAGTGTGAGTACAGTGTGAGTACGGTATGAGTACAGAGTGAGGACAGTGTTAGTACAGTGTGAGTACAGTGTGAGTACAGTGTGAGTACGGTGTGAGTACAGTGTGAGTACGGTATGAGTACAGTGTGAGTACAGTGTGAGTACAGTGTGAGCACAGTGTGAGTACAGTGTGAGTATAGTATGAGTACAGTGTGAGTACAGTGTGAGTACAGTGTGAGTACGGTATGAGTACAGTGTGAGTACAGTGTGAGTACGTATGAGTACAGTGTGAGTACAGTGTGAGTACGGTATGAGTACAGTGTGAGTACAGTGTGAGTACAGTGTGAGTACAGTATGAGTACAGTGTGAGTACAGTGTGAGTACGGTGTGAGTACAGTGTGAGTACAGTATGAGTACAGTGTGAGTACAGTGTGAGTACGGTATGAGTAGTGTGAGTACAGTGTGAGTACAGTGTGAGTACAGTGCGAGTACGGTATGAGTACAGTGTGAGTACGGTATGAGAACAGTGTGAGTACACTGTGAGTACGGTATGAGTACAGTGTGAGTACACTGTGAGTACGGTATGAGTACAGTGTGAGTACAGGGTGAGTACAGTGTGAGTACAGTGTGAGTACAGTATGAGTACAGTGTGAGTACGGTATGAGTACAGTGTGAGTACAGTGTGAGTACAGTATGAGTACAGTGTGAGTACAGTGTGAGTACACTGTGAGTACACTGTGAGTATGGTATGAGTACAGTGTGAGTACAGTATGAGTACAGTGTGAGTACAGTGTTAGTACGGTATGAGTACAGTGTTAGTACACTGTGAGTATGGTATGAGTACAGTGTGAGTACACTGTGAGTACGGTATGAGTACAGTGTGACTACAGTGTGAGTACAGTATGAGTATAGTGTGGGGACAGTATGAGTACAGTATGAGTACAGTGTGAGTACAGTGTGAGTACAGTATGAGTACAGTGTGAGGACAGTGTGAGGACAGTATGAGTACAGTGTGAGGACAGTGTGAGTACAGAGTGAGAAAAGTATGAGTACAGTGTGAGTACAGTGTGAATAAAGTATGAGTACAGTGTGAGTACAGTGTGAGCACAGTATGAGTACAGTGTGAGTACAGTGTGAGTACAGTATAAGTACAGTGTGAGGACAGTATGAGTACAGTCTGAGTACAGTGTGAGGACAGTGTGAGGACAGTATGAGTACAGTGTGAGTACAGTGTGAGTACGGTATGAGTACAGTGTGAATACACTGTGAGTACAGTGTGAGTACAGTGTGAGTACACTGTGAGTACGGTATGAGTACAGTGTGACTACAGTGTGAGTACAGTATGAGTATAGTGTGGGGACAGTATGAGTACAGTATGAGTACAGTGTGAGTACAGTGTGAGTACAGTATGAGTACAGTGTGAGGACAGTGTGAGGACAGTATGAGTACAGTGTGAGGACAGTGTGAGTACAGAGTGAGAAAAGTATGAGTACAGTGTGAGTACAGTGTGAATAAAGTATGAGTACAGTGTGAGTACAGTGTGAGCACAGTATGAGTACAGTGTGAGTACAGTGTGAGTACAGTATAAGTACAGTGTGAGGACAGTATGAGTACAGTCTGAGTACAGTGTGAGGACAGTGTGAGGACAGTATGAGTACAGTGTGAGTACAGTGTGAGTACGGTATGAGTACAGTGTGAATACACTGTGAGTACAGTGTGAGTACAGTGTGAGTACATTGTGAGTACAGTATGAGTACAGTGTGAGTACGGTATGAGTACAGAGTGAGAAAAGTATGAGTACAGTGTGAGTACAGTATGAGTACAGTATGAGTACAGTGTGAGTACGGTATGAGTACAGAGTGAGAAAAGTATGAGTACAGTGTGAGTACAGTATGAGTACAGTATGAGTACAGTGTGAGTACGGTATGAGTACAGAGTGAGAAAAGTATGAGTACAGTGTGAGTACAGTATGAGTACAGTGTGAATACAGTATCAGTACAGTGTGAGTACAGTGTGAGCACAGTATGAGGACAGTGTGAGTACAGTATGAGTATAGTATGAGTACAGTGTGAGTACAGTATGAGTACAGTGTGAGTACAGTATGAGTACAGTGTGAGTACAGTGTGAGTACGGTATGAGTACAGAGTGAGTACAGTGTGAGTACAGTGTGAGTACAGTGTGAGTACAGTGTGAGTACGGTGTGAGTACAGTGTGAGTACGGTATGAGTACAGTGTGAGTACAGTGTGAGCACAGTGTGAGTACAGTGTGAGTATAGTATGAGTACAGTGTGAGTACAGTGTGAGTACAGTGTGAGTACGGTATGAGTACAGTGTGAGTACAGTGTGAGTACGTATGAGTACAGTGTGAGTACAGTGTGAGTACGGTATGAGTACAGTGTGAGTACAGTGTGAGTACAGTGTGAGTACGGTGTGAGTACAGTGTGAGTACGGTATGAGTACAGTGTGAGTACAGTGTGAGTACGGTATGAGTAGTGTGAGTACAGTGTGAGTACAGTGTGAGTACAGTGCGAGTACGGTATGAGTACGGTATGAGTACAGTGTGAGTACGGTATGAGAACAGTGTGAGTACACTGTGAGTACGGTATGAGTACAGTGTGAGTACACTGTGAGTACGGTATGAGTACAGTGTGAGTACAGGGTGAGTACAGTGTGAGTACAGTGTGAGTACAGTATGAGTACAGTGTGAGTACGGTATGAGTACAGTGTGAGTACAGTGTGAGTACAGTATGAGTACAGTGTGAGTACAGTGTGAGTACACTGTGAGTACACTGTGAGTATGGTATGAGTACAGTGTGAGTACAGTATGAGTACAGTGTGAGTACAGTGTTAGTACGGTATGAGTACAGTGTTAGTACACTGTGAGTATGGTATGAGTACAGTGTGAGTACACTGTGAGTACGGTATGAGTACAGTGTGACTACAGTGTGAGTACAGTATGAGTATAGTGTGGGGACAGTATGAGTACAGTATGAGTACAGTGTGAGTACAGTGTGAGTACAGTATGAGTACAGTGTGAGGACAGTGTGAGGACAGTATGAGTACAGTGTGAGGACAGTGTGAGTACAGAGTGAGAAAAGTATGAGTACAGTGTGAGTACAGTGTGAATAAAGTATGAGTACAGTGTGAGTACAGTGTGAGCACAGTATGAGTACAGTGTGAGTACAGTGTGAGTACAGTATAAGTACAGTGTGAGGACAGTATGAGTACAGTCTGAGTACAGTGTGAGTACAGTGTGAGGACAGTGTGAGGACAGTATGAGTACAGTGTGAGTACAGTGTGAGTACGGTATGAGTACAGTGTGAATACACTGTGAGTACGGTATGAGTACAGTGTGAGTACAGTGTGAGTACAGTATGAGTACAGTGTGAGGACAGTATGAGGACAGTGTGAGGACAGTGTGATGACAATATGAGTACAGTGTGAGTACAGTGTGAGTATAGTGTGAGTACAGTGTGAGTATGGGCGGCTGTGGTTCAGTTGGTAGAGTGGGTCGCCCAATGACCGAGAGGTGTGCGGTTCGCGTCCCGGCTCTGGCTGTCCACATGTCGAAGTGTCCTTGGGCAAGACACTGAACCCTGACTTAGGCCCCCAGTAGGACTTACCGTAGACCTTAGAAGCCTACTGGTGTATGAGTGTGTGTGTGAATGGGTGAATGAGAGGCTAATGTAAAGCGCTTTGAGCACCATGAAGGTGGAAAAGAACTATATAAATGCAGAACATCTACCATTTTACCATTTACAGTGTGAGGGCAGTATGAGGACAGTGTGATGACAGTGTGAGTACAGTGTGAGTACAGTGTGAGGACAGTGTGAGTACATTGTGAGTACAGTGTGAGGACAGTGTGAGTACAGTGTGAGGACAGTGTGAGGACAGTGTGAGTACATTGTGAGTACTGTATGAGTACAGTTTGGTGGTTACCTTCTAAAAATAACCGAAATACGTGAAATCTGCAAAGTAGTCAGGATTTTTTTTTTTTAGAATTATACTGTTTTAAGTTTGTAACACCCCTCGCCACACACTTTATTTTGGAAACATAGTGTGGACATGTGGAACTGTCCTCTAGCAGCAGTCTTCTTCTTCTTCTTCCTGGTCAGTCTAGTCAGCTCTCTGCTCCACAGTCATGTATCTGTACGATGTTGTGGCGGC
Organism: Siphamia tubifer; assembly: GCA_020466265.1. Lineage (NCBI taxonomy): Eukaryota > Metazoa > Chordata > Actinopteri > Kurtiformes > Apogonidae > Siphamia > Siphamia tubifer. The sequence continues at coordinate 46,604,062 of CM035799.1, read as the reverse complement.
TTGGGGACCCAGCATGACTAAATACCTCTGGTGGTGACACTACGTCCCCACCCTGCAGTGTCTGTGCTGTTGGAAAAACCAACTCTATGTTTGATATTTACACACAACGTTGAGCTTAGAGGTGGACCTTCCAGATCCTGGAGTCCACAGTGGACCTCAGATTGTTAACTCACTGTCCCCACTAGAACATTTGTATTGTAATGTGTCCAAAAACAGTCCCTTGTCCATTAAAGCAGTAGACAGTTTATCCACATAGCTCATGTTACTCAGGTGTAACGTTTCATTACCTGTTGGGACATAGCTGCTAATGTCCAAAAGCTTGATATGTGTCTTTAAATTGTGAAGAAGCCTTAACACAGAAGCCTCCGGATTGCTTTTTTCATTGTTTTGACTCGCATTACGAAAGGGATTAGAGTCACTGATGCTAATCAACAAACTACCAGACCATCTGTTTTCTGCTGGAGCTTATGAAGAGACAATAAACCCTGGACAGTCTGTCCACTCTATATGAACCTGCATATATAGGTCAGTCTTATGGACGACTGCCATTATGTAACAATAATAGTAGTGACCTCAGAGGTGACCCCCCCACCCCCCCCAAGCTTTAGTTAACAGTCAGCTTCACAATATGTGGACATGAAGACGGGACAGTGGACAGCAGAGGTTCAGTAGAGGACAGTGTGGAAACGAAGGTGTGTTTAGCAGCATTTTGTAATTAATGTCCAAAATGTAATAACTTTTTCATTTCATTTTGTAATAAACACATTCATGTAATAAGTTATTCCATTTTGCAGCAGCAGAGCTTTGGTGGTGTGTTATTAAAACTGAAGGAACATTCTTAGTGGTTTATGTTTGGTCATTAGACATATTAGACATTAGGTTAATTTAAAATTACTGATGTTTGATGACGTTTTCTCACATTCTTCACTCATCTGCGATAAAAAGAAATCTACATCTGTTGTTGTTCTTCTTCTATGGTTGTCTACGCTTGTTTCTCTCCCAGTCACCCGCCCTCTGACTCTATACTTCACTGTGATTGGTCGACCAGTTTCAGGGAAATCTAGACAAAAGTTTAAAACTAGACTACTGCGATACAACACTAGATTTACCGACGCTAGGAGGAGCTAGCGCGGCTAGGCTTTTTTTTTGTCTGCATTTGTTCTCATTGTTTAACTCCACAAAGAGGGAGTCAACATTGTTTGAGATATATGCAGCCAAATATTTTAATATTTAGTGCATGTGTGTGACCATCAGCGGTCCTCCCTGAAAGCTGAGCAGACATCCTTTATTAGAACTCTATATTATAAGCCAGGGAGGCCAGTGCTACACCTCAGTGATGTGTGGGGGAAACAAAGACTGGACAGGACGAACGGGACGAACGGGGACAGACGTTAACAGGCGGTGCTATTGCAGTTAAAAGATTGTAAGGTGGTGTGTTATTCCCAACTATTAACTGTTCATCAATAAAAATAAATAAATAAATCGAAAAAAGAGAAGAAAACCAAACCATCACAAAAGAAAAAGAGATGAAATAAATAAATAATTAAACACAACGGTAGTGAACAGTTGTTAAACAGATCGACTCCTTTAACTGATATATAATGAGTTTTTCAGTTGGTACGAACAGGAGGTTTTTTTGAAAATATAAATTCCCCTCAGGTTGTGTTTGTTTTCTCTCCCTGGAAACAACCTTTGGACACCTTGTAGTAACTGGTTTGATTTACTTTGTGGATTATTTGAATTGTTTTGAGGTCGACCAAATCCTTAAATTTTAATGTCTTTCATTTGATGGTTCTCTATACGTGCTTTTATTTACAATCCTTATTGCTGTTTTTGAGGTGTGAATATTATTTCTGTTTGTTTAGTATGTGTTTATATGAATTTTAGTGATTTTTTTTTCTCTGTTTTTGGTGTTTCTTAGTGCATTTGAGTCCAAAGAAACAAACCAACAACCCAGAGACACAACAGTCCACTCACTATTTTAAATACTTCAAGCAGCTTTGGGGCAGCTACGCCTCAGTTGGTCGTCCAGCAACTGAAGGGTTGGTGTCACTCACACTGGTGTATGAATGTTTGGTGGTGGGAGGGACCGTAGGCACAAAATGGCTGCCACGCTTCTGTCAGTCTGCCCCAGGACAACTGTGGCTATGTATGTAGTTTACCACCACCAGAGCGAGCGTGTGAGAGTGAATGAATAATGGATCACTAATGTGAAGTAGGGGCGGCACGGTGGTGCAGTGGTTAGCACGGCGGTGCAGTGGTTAGCACGGCGGTGCAGTGGTTAGCACGGCGGTGCAGTGGTTAGCACGGCGGTGCAGTGGTTAGCACGGCGGTGCAGTGGTTAGCACGGCGGTGCAGTGGTTAGCACGGCGGTGCAGTGGTTAGCACTCGTGCCTCACAGCAAGAAGGACCCTGGTTCGAATCCCATACCAGACCTTTCTGTGTCTAACCCTAACCCCGTGTCCGTGTGGGTTTTTGCCGGGCACTCCGGTTTCCTCCCACCATCCAAAAACATGCACTGATAGGTTAATTGGTTAATCTAAAATTGTCCATAGGTGTGAATGTGAGAGTGATTGTTTGTCTATATATGTTCAGCCCTGCCATGAACTGGCGTCTCATACAGGGTGTACCCCGCCTTCGCCCATTGTAGCTGGATTAGGCCCCCAGTGACCCCCATGACCCTAGTGAGGATAAAGCGGGTTCAGATAATGAATAATGTGAAGTGCTTTGAGTGACCAAAAAATATAAACATATAACTCCAATCCATTATTATTAAAACACCACATTAACTAACAGCACACATTAATCTGAGATTCTGCTAGCACTAGGCTAATGCTAGCACTAGGCTAATGCTAGCACTAGGCTAAGGCATCATCTACCTTACAACAAACACAGTTAGCACAGATATATTCACTTCTTTCTTGCATCTGTTTGCACAATGAAACAATTAATACAGATTAAAATTGAATATTTAATTATAATGAATTAAAATTAATCCACAGAAAAACCTGTAATTAATCTGATGAAAAATTCTAATTACTTGACAGTCCCAGTTTTCATATATTTATTTTTTATTTTTTTGTTTTCAAGGACTCAGGAGTGTTTTGTTGCATATTTGACATAAACTAAATATAATTAGTTTTTTGGGGTTTTTTGTGGTTAGCGTTCTTAATTAATTTATCCAGTTGATTCTCAAACACACAATCCATATTTAACCCTCTTCCATGACTCCCCCCTCCCCCCTCCCCCCTGTTGCTATTATAGCAGACTTTAATCACCACTGGAGTCGCTTTATTCTCCTTTCACACCCTCTGACAGCCAATCAACTGCTGCTGCCATTAGCTCTGTGTCCCCCCACCTCCCTCTACACCCCACTCCATCTGTCATGAACTATAATTATTATAGTTAATTATAAATAATAATAAAGAAAATAATTATTTAATAATAAAGAAAATAATTATTTAAAAATAAAGAAAATAATTATTTAAAAATATATAACATAAACTGAAAAAAGAAATACAAATTAAAAATAAATAAATAAATAAATAAGAAATATTAATAAATTAAAATACATAAAAATACATAAAATTAAAAATACATAAAAAAGAAAAGAAATAAAAAGAAACACAAATAAAATAAAAAATAAAAACCAAAAAGAAATCAAATAATAAAAATAAATACAATTAAAAATAAATTAAGACAAAATAAAATAAAGAAAAAGAAAAGAAATATGAGTAAAATTAAAAAAAATAATAGAAGAAAAAGAAAAACGAATAAAATAAAACAAATACATACAGAAAATAATAAAAAAAATAATTAAAATGTAATAAATATAAACAAAGAAAAAGAAATACAACATAAATAAATTAAAATAAATCAAAAGAAAAGAAAAAGAAATAAAAAGATGTACAACTAAAATAAAATGAATGAAAATAAATAAATAAATAGAATATTTTTTAAAAAAATAATTAATTAAATAAAAAAAGGAAATGAATAAATAAAATAAATAAATAATAACATATAAAATAAAAACAAATTAACTTTAATTACCAAAGTGGTGATATATTTGAGTGAGCCCCCCCACTTCCTCCTAAATTAAACTTATCTGCTCCACTTATGTGGTGTTTCCCTCATCATCTGTTGTGTGTTCATCATGTATTTTTCTACTTTTATCTCCTGCAGCATATTGGTTTGGACTCTCCTCTGTTCCAGACTCTACAGGGGGGGAGGGGGGGCACCACATGAAAAAGCACTTTGAAGTGACTAAATCAAAGTTCCAAAGGCAGCTGCTAAAGCAAATCATTTTCATACCGATCAGCACAAAGTGGAAACTTGACAAAGTTCAAAGAAACAACAGCCAACGATAAAGAAAATAAAAAATAAAAAAACACAAAACTCTTTTTAAAGCAGTTTCAATCTGACCAGGTTATAGTTACACAAGTGCACAAAAAGTCTGCATTCACTGTTCTGGGGACTGACATCTACCATGTGTTAAGTGTAAAACTGTGGATTTTAACACTGTTCAAACACTCACCTTAACCCACAGGTGTCAAACATAAGGCCCGAGGGCCAAATCCGGTCGGCCACAGGGTCCATTCTGGCCCAGACATCAATGGTGTAAAAATGGTTTCTACAAACAGAATAATTAGACCTGAGCTGAGTCAGAGCAGGGAAATATGATGAACTAGAAAAGCACTCTGACAGTGCAAACCTCCGCCAAGGCAGACCCCCCCCCCCCACCTTGAATGAGGAGAGGTCCACCAAGGACGGGATGTTTTCACTGGAGTCTGTCTGTCTGTCCTTCTGTCTGTTAGTTAGCAAGATAACTGAAAAAGTTACAGATGAATCTCAATGAAATGTTTAGGGTTAGGTTGGTAATGGAAATGATTAGCTTTAGGTTAGGATCAGGGGGGGGGGGGTCAAGATAACTAAAAAACTTAAGGACGGTTGTTGATGGCATTTACAGGATGTGTTGGGAGTGTGACAAGGAACAAATGATAAAGATTTGGTGGTGATCCGTAAGAGATCCTGGATTCTGGATCACTTTATACTCTCCCTTTACCACAATGTCAAATTTCAAAGTGATCCAGAATCCAGGATCTCTTACGGATCACCATCAAAATGTAATCATTTCCAGATCCCCCCATTACCAACCTACCCTGAAAAAGTCAAGATCCGTCCATAACTTTTTCAGTTATCTTGCTAACAGTCAGACAGACAGTCAGACAGACAGACAGACAGTCAGACAGACAGACAGACAGACAGACAGACAGACAGACAGACAGACAGTCAGACAGACAGACAGTCAGACAGACAGTCAGTCAGACAGACAGTCAGACAGACAGACAGTCAGACAGTCAGACAGTAAGACAGACAGTCAGACAGTCAGACAGACAGACAGACATACAGACATACAGTCAGACAGACAGACATACAGACAGTCAGACGGACAGACAGACGGACAGTCAGACAGACTCTGGCAAAAGCATAACCTCCTTGGAGTTAATTACCATAAATAATGTAAATAATGTGAAAACTTCTAAAAACACACATTTTTAAGACGTACTAAAGTAGTGCTGCACCGATCGATTGGTTGCTGATCATAATCAGCTGATATTGCCTACAATCATATTAATATCACATTGTTCAAGTTGTATTGTTGTATGCCTAAAACATTTTTCAAAATGTTACGAAATAAACTTGGGAGGAGGTGGAATAAATAATCGATAGAATACAAAAGTATTTAATAGTTGCAGGCCCAGATGCATCTATCAATACCTAAATAGAAGGTATAGAAATGTAAAATTCCTTCTGTGATCAGGAGTGATCGGCTGATCCAGTATTTTGGTGATCGGTATCGGTGATCGGCCCAAAAAATATTGATAGGTGCGTTACTATTAACACAAAAAATATTAAGATGTGTTAAAAGAGACAAATGTGTTTTAAAATGTATTTAAACACATATAGAGATGAAGATAAATATGTTTAAAATGTTCAAGAAATAATACATTTTAAAAAACAAAAATAAAAATGGGGGGGGGTTGTTTTAGGGAAGCCGCACTGTCCCACATTTTGAAAATCCCTGGATACAGGAATATATATATATATATATATATATATATATATATATATATATATATATATATATATATATATATATATATATATAAAGAGAGAGAGAGAGAGAGAGAGAGAGAGGGAGAGAGAGAGAGAGAGAGACACACACACACATAGTCAGACAAGGCAGTCGCCTCGGGCACCAGATGTCTGGGTGGTGCTAAGTCCCACAGAATTATAATATTAAGATACTGTATTTACTGGACTCTAAGGTGAAGGTTGGCCAGACTTTAGTTACTGACAGTGAAACTAATATATGACTTAAAATTCTGGCTTTTTATAGCATAATTCTGACATTATATTACATAATTTTTACTTTTCATGTGATTATTTGGCCTTTTTATCTCATAATTTAGATTTTTTTATCGCATAATTTCCAATTTTTATCGCAATAAATTTGGCCTTTTATCTCAGGATTTGGAGTCTTTTAAAAAAGTTTGATTCATCCAAATCAGAGTTTTTTGTTCCGTGTTCCAACTCAACAAGGTTTATAGTTATTGTTAATGTTTATCTTCACTTAATGCTCCTTATAATCCAGTTCACCTTATAGTGTGAAAATACAGTAAATAAATCATTAAAGTTAACATTGACAGTGATTATTCATGGACACTCAGTACGTACTCCATCAGATGTAGGACACTATGTTTACACATGATCATTTACAATTACACTAAAAGGAAAGAGGGGTGTTGGCCTAGTGTTGGCCTAGTGTTGACATAGTGTTGGCCTAGTGTTGGCCTAGTGTTGACCTAGTGTTTGCCTAGTGTTGGTCTAGTGTTGGCCTAGTGTTGGCCTAGGGTTGGTCTAGTATTGGTCTAGTGTTGGTCTAGTGTTGGCCTAGTGTTGGCCTAGTGTTGACCTAGTGTTTGCCTAGTGTTGGTCTAGTGTTGGCCTAGTGTTGGTATAGTGTTGGTCTAGTGTTGGCCTAGTGTTGGTCTAGTGTTGGTCTTGTGTTGACATAGTGTTGGCCTAGTGTTGGCCTAGTGTTGACCTAGTGTTTGCCTAGTGTTGGTCTAGTGTTGGCCTAGTGTTGGTCTAGGGTTGGTCTAGTATTGGTCTAGTGTTGGTCTAGTGTTGGCCTAGTGTTGGCCTAGTGTGTGACGTTTCGTATGTGATGGATGATTAAGGGTTAAAACACGTTCGACCATAACCAGGTTTTGTTGAAACCACATGCGTCTGCAGACACATGTTTCCACTGATGCGTGAAGCTGATCAGAAACAGCTCCGTATGCTTCATCAAAGACCAGGAAAGAGTCAAACATACTGAACACTCCATTTCACCTATAAACGACCATAAGGGGACGTCACCGCCGCTCCACTTCACTCCCCCCAGTGCAGGTACTGTCAGATATGATCCACTACCTCCCAGTCCCCTCCCAGCAGGGCCGTTACTAGGTGTGTTGAGGCCCCGAGCACAGATGTTGTTTGTGGGGGACCCACGAGTTTGATAATAGATTTCATGAATAGAAAAAAACCCCAAAACAAACCTGCTGTTAAAATTCATAAAATATGTTTGATCACGTCACAGCTGTGGGTATGGACGGAAAATGTAGAAAAAATATGTGTGTGTGTGTGGGTGGGGGCATTAATTTTGCACATTTATATGAATAAAATGTGCAAAAATATGAGATAAGACAGTCACCCCCCACCACCACCATCACACACACACACACACACACACACACACACTATTTTCACATATTTTGTATAATTGTGTCTCTGGTTTGTCTTTTCTACCTTAATATGCTTCAGTTTGAAATAAATAAATAAATAATTCTGCCTGTTATGGTTCCAGACTTGGTCGTCTTGTCATGTGGGTTTTGTTCGTCCTCCTCTGTTCTTTTGTTTATTTTTTGTCTTTGTTGGGCTTTTATTTTGTAATGTGGGTCTGTGTGCACATTGTCTAGTTTTTCTTCCTGTTACTGGTGTGTTGTTCCCGCCTTGTAATCTGCATGATGGAGTCCACCTGTCCTCTTCCTTATATAAGACTACATTTATACGGAGACGATGAAGACAGAAGACGCAAAAGTGTTGTCTCATCTTCAGTTTTTCATCTGCGTTTAGACGAGTGTATTCAGGAGGATATCCTAGTTTATACGAAGACACAACAGTAGGAGAAATACGATT
>CM035799.1:46565818-46588318 GCA_020466265.1 Siphamia tubifer | reverse complement strand
CAGGATATTATCCCAGCTGGGTATCTGATTACTGGCAGGGCATAGGTGTTAATGGCCTGGATCTTATTTTTGCCGTTCAGCTGACTTTTCAGGACCTGTCTTACCCTCTGTAGGTATTTGGCTGTGGCTGACTTCCCAGCTGCCTCCTCATGATTACCATTTGTCTGTGGGATCCCTAGGTATTTGTAACTTTCCTGCACATCTGTGATATTCCCTTCAGGTAGGTCAACCCCTTCAGTTGTGATCACCTTTCTTCTTCTAGATATCATCCGCCCACATTTATCTAGTCCCAATGACATCCCAATGTCTTTGCTGTAGATCCGGGTGAGGGGAATCAGGGAATCAAAGAGCCAATTCCAATTCCTCCTTTAACCCTCAATCAGTCCCTCAAAACTAAGTTTTAAGAGCTATTTGTGACTTAGGAATGGGACAACACTTAAATGTTGGCCATAAAATTAACCAGGGCCTGCGTTGTCTCTGTAGTCCCTGAAATGAAATACAATTTAATTTTTTTTTTTTAATATTTGCACTGTTAACCCTGCCTGTTTAATCATAAACACAAACACAGCTATCATCCACTGGTCCATCAGGTCCACATTTTTTAAATTATTGTTGACTATCTGTAAATTATTTCTTCAGTTAGAGCTATCAAAAAAATAATCTGTATAAATAACACAACCATATTCAGCTGTCACCACATACCATGGCTCAATGAAAGGGAAACACTAGCTATAACTATCGTTAGCTAACTCTGTGGCTACGGGCGATGACATTAGCCTGGTCATCTTATACCATTATCGACACAAACATGTTATATAGGCTGTTATCTTGATAAAACAACTACATTACCACCGCGAAAAATTACTGTTATTGTAATATTAACTAACTCAAATGATAGCTAGCTTGTTCGCACCCGCCGCTATTGACAAAAGATCGTAAAATAAAAAATACATATTATGCAACAATGACGAACATAATCCATGAAATGGACCTAAACTAAGATAATACAATGATTTTAGTCATTGTTATATCTCCATTAACTAAGAAAATACTGCATTCTGCGTAACCCTTGCTCCCAAGGATGGTGTCGGAGAATGTCAATATTGAGGGATATATAGCTCTCAAACTTGCCCCTCAACTTAAACGTTCTTAGAATTGGGACAGCACTTATAGTTTGTGGAAGTGCACATTTTGAGATTGAGGGTCAAGGGAAGAATTGGAATTGGCCCAATGTCACGCTCATTCTTGGCATACAGCTAGAGGAGGTGGTTGATGGATGTTCCAGTGGTATCCAAAGCCACTCTTTGAGATGATCTGGCTGAGGGGGTTTAGGCCTATGCAGAACAGCAGGGGGGACAGAAGAGCTTTGGGGGCTTCCTATACCATTCAAGAGTCCTGCACGGTTCTGATTTTGACAAACCGCAACCGCCCGTACCCGCCATGTTCAAACCCGTATCCGACCCGTTTTCCGACGAAAAAAAAATTACAAATCCGCACCCGAACCGACCCGCTATAAATGAACCCGATATCCGACCCGAACCCTGAAGAAAATGTCAAACTTAAATACAAAATGTATTGCCATGAATATACTGAACAGTGACATAGCCAAGACAGAGCCAAATAAAAATGTTGTTAAACAGTAGCAAACAAATAATAAACTCAAAAAATAGTTTTATCCATGAGGTCACACACACACACACACACACACACACGCTTGAAAAACGCATCAAGAAGGAAGCCGACAGGAAGCAGCTATACAAGTCCAAACTAAAGAACAGTTTTTAGCCTATGAACCGCAAATTAGACCCACGATCACCCACGTCCGACCCGAACCGAACCCGTATCCGACACAGCACAACATTTTTCACCTGTTTCGTGAAAATCTGCGGTTCACCCACGGGTCACCCGCGGTTACCCGAACCCGTGCAGGACTCTGAAACACACACACATACACACACACAGTGGGATTGATTTGATCATCGATTGAATTACTTCTTTTTATTGATAACAGACATCACAGCTGATCACTTTTGTGTTAATTTTTTTTGTCTGTGAATTTTAGTGGATTTTGTATATTTTTTTTCCCATATTTTTTTGTGTTTCTTAGTGTATTAACCTGTATTAATCTGCGTTAATGTGTTAATTTTTGCAGCCTTAACCCTTGTGCGGTCCTTCGGGTCAAAGAGACCCGGTGGTTCACAAATGTACCTTTTTATACGTACTGTAGGATGCCATTGCTTACTACTGAAAACAGTAATATATCCTTGGGGGGTGGGGTGATGAGTCTATGGAACTGAACTTTGGAATCTGGGTTTTTAAGACCCGATTGTAGGACACAGCCAGTGTGCCTTTTACGAAGGACCGCACAAGGGTTAATAAAATATATGTTTGAAAAGATAGTTTGAGGAGGTGCAAACGTGCAGTGGAAGATGTGAAAGGAGAGGAGAGGTGTGAGATAAGAAGAGAAAAGATGAAAGGAGGAAAAAGTTAAAGAGGTGGTGGTTGTTCAAAGTTTGTGTGCAGCGAAAGATGGAGATGCTGTGAAGGACGTTATTAAAACATGAGCGTTTAAGAGCTGCTCCAACACTTCCATATTCAACACAGAAAATGGACAATTAGCAAAGATGGAAGAAATTAAATCCATCTGGAGTTTCAGACTAAACTGAGTGAACTTACCTCTGACTGTTCAGAATAATACCTGAATAACGCTGCCACAAATGACTGAATATGGAGTGTTTTCATTTGATCCCATGCTATAGATAACTATAGTCCTCAGGAAATAATTATGGGACCGCCTGTGGTTTTCTATACAAGCTGAATATAATAAGCATCTCATATTCTCTCTTTCAACACCAAAGACTGTTAATTTATGCAGAAACATCCGCACAGTTCTACAGTTTGAGAATGAGTGAGTTTTAAGGCTTTTAAATGATCGCAATTTTTAATCAGATTTGGATGAATTTTGATGAATCTTGTTCGAAACACTTTGTCGGTTTCCTGTTTTTTTACTCAAGTTTCCCCACAAAATATAGTAAGAAACAAAAAAATTAACACAAAAGTGGTGAAAAATCCAAGACATATTCAAAAAATGGCAAAAAGTGTGATAAAATATGCACGAATTTCCCACAAAACACACTAAGAAACACAAGAAATGTAGAAAAAATATACAAAATATGTTAAAATCCACTAAAGTTCACAAAATTTATTTTTGAAGTGTTTCAAAGATCCTTTATGAACAACAAGAAAAAGACCTTATGTACCCACATAAGGTGGGGCCCCACCTTGTACCCACATAAGGTGGGTACATAAGGTGGGCGGCTGTGGTTCAGTTGGTAGAGTGGGTCGCCCAATGACCGATAGGTTGGCGGTTCGTGTCCCGGCTCTGGCTGTCCACATGTTGAAGTGTCCTTGGGCAAGACACTGAACCCTGACTTAGGCCCCCAGTAGGACTGACCTTTGACCTTAGAAACCTACTGGTGTATGAGTGTGTGTGTGAATGGGTGAATGAGAGGCTAATGTAAAGTGCTTTGAACCATGAAGGTGGAAAAGAACTATATAAATGCAGTCCATTCCATTTACCCGGTCTGGAGGGACACTGGGGCCCCACCTTGGAGCCAGGCCTGGGGCCTAAACCATGGTGCCTGGCCCAGCACGAATCGGGGACATGGGGTCATCATCGCGTGGGCTCACCACCTGCGAGGGTTGGGCAGCAGACCAAGGCGGGGGGCGTTGGCGGTCCGATCCTCGGTTAGGGAAGCTGGCGTTAGGAACATGGAATGTTACAGAGCAGAACAACTGAATGATGCTTCACTTTGTTTGGTTCTGATTTTGGGAACATACAGTAAACCTGTTCCTGATGACCTATGACCTCAGAGCCCTGGACGCTTCATAGGGAACTATATATATATATATATATATATATATATATATATATATATATATATATATATATATATATATATATATATATATATATATATATATGTATATGTGAGTGATGCGCAGGTCAATGTGTAAACGACCCGCAACTGACCGCTTTTTTAACTAACCCGCCCGCAACTCGGACCGCAATAAATATATTTGAAAAGGATGATCAATGGTCTTTATGAACATCACATGACTTTTACTCACATACCTGCATTTATTTCCATATTAAAATCAGATGTCATTTCTTGCAGCATCTAAACCAGGGGTCAATAACCTGTAACACCCAAAGAGACATTTGAACCTGGTTTCCACGGAAACGAACACACTAGGAGCTGCTCATCATCTTTAAAAGTCTCAGCCAATGTGTCCCAAACCTTCTCTCTCTCTCTCTGCACATAAACACACACCAGACTAAACTAGCATGATATTAGCAGCAGCCGTTAGCTAACCTGAGTGTGAGCAGCAGCGCATTAAGACAACACACTCTTTTTTTCCAAACATGATGTGGACAGTGTGGTGTGAGTCTTGGCAGTCACTGACTTAAACTTTTCGCACTTAATATAAAAAGTGAGGACGTGTGACAGACGTGTGGACAGTCCACTTTTAGAGCCGTGTGTCCAGACCAAATGCAGGCATATGTTCAGTTACATTTAACAGAAAACTCTTTGCTAACGTTAGCCTTTGTTTTGTTGTTAAAATGTTGATGCTTGTTGTTACGTTACAGTGAACTTTAATACACGTTGTTCATTGACGGACAGACGTGTGTTTTATTGTTTTGTGTTTTTTAGATGTGTGTTCCTCCACTGACAATGTGATGACGTCATCATGACACGTCCACGACAAGTCGACTTGAAAAAAACTGGTCGTTAATGCCCTAATCTCAAACAACCCGACCGACCGCAACCCGAATATCATTACAAATATTTTTCAATGACCCGTAACTGCGGGTGACCATGGGCGCCCGTTCACTGATATATATGTATTAACTTTTAATTTTCTAGTGACCTCCTGTGGGCCGCTCAGGGTCCACTATGGGACCACATGTGGCCCGCAGGCCTCCCTTTGGCCAGGTCTGCACTAAGGTGTGAACATGACTTTGAAAACTTTCAACTTGGGTCAATACTTGTAATTTGTCTGTTTGTGTAAACGTCCTGAGTGACGGGCAGTTGGGGGTGGTTCTTAGAGCCCTGTCATAAACTCAACTCATCACTCTTCCTCTGGCCTTACTCCTCCTCCTCCTCCTCCTCCTCCTCCCACCACCGCCCCTCCCCTCTCCACCTAAGTTCAGCCTCTGATGATTGCCGAGCACATTTCATTTGACATGAAGACAAAGGGCTGAGTACACATGTGGTTTCTCTGCCAGTCCTGTGTAATATGAAATATTAATGCAGGCATAATTTGGCTCCCTGGATGGAGAGAGGAGATGGGAATGGGTGAGGGTGGGGGGCTTCATAATCACCAGTGACTGCCGTTTCCTTCCCCAAAGGATGCTAAGGCTGTCAGAATGGATTGAGAAAGAGTAAAGATAACAACAACAGAATGCTTACTGTTGGCGGCTACTGTGGCCTATTTCTGTCTGGGTGTTTAATGTGGGGGGGGGGTTGGCACCACGCCACAGTCACACAAACAGCTCTACCCATCATGCTTTTCAAAGGTAAAGGTGCTTCTCTGCAGCATTTTCCCTCCACCAATAGTCACGGTCAAATGACTTATGTTAAGACTGCTTTAATTAGTGCCATAGAAACACTTTCAGTCGTGGATGATTGAGACGACGGCGTTAGTTCTGATCCATAACCGTTTGACGTCTCGTATTTCACTTCCCATTTTGTGTTAAGATGCGATTAAGCTGAAAGTGCATGTTTTACACTCCATCCCCTTCTGAAACAAAGGTATATGGCAATAAATGTAAAAATAAAACACACATAAAACACCAAAAAGTCAAAATCATGACTTTTAGTGCATTTTGTTTTTGGTGAATTTATTTATTTTTTTTTTTTTTGTGCTCGTCATTATCTGAAGCCACTTTATCCTCACTAGGGTCACTGGGGGTCTAATTCAGCCCCTGAAGGTGAAGGCAGGGTCAGAGGTCACCATGTAAGAGCCTCCAGTTCATCTTAGGACTGAACATATATAGACAAACAATCACTCATTTTCTCACTCTCACTCAATCACTTATTTTTTGTCCATTTTATTTTACTTTTAGTGCCTTTCATTGTATTTATTGTGCATTTCATTGTATACTTATTGCATTTAACTGTATTTTTTGTGCATTTTATTGTATTTTTAGTAAATGTATTGTATTTTTACTACATTTTATTGTATTTTTGTGCATTTTAGTGTATTTTTTTATTGTAAGTTATTAGATTATAGTGCATTTTACTGGATTTTTGTAAATTTTGTGTATATTCGTTCATTATTAAAGAGTTTTTTACACTTTAGTGTAGGGGTGTCAACATTGGCTGAGATTTTTAAAGATGATGAGCGGCTCCCAGTGTTTTTGTTACCACGGAAACAAGGTTCAAATGTGTCTTTGGGTGTTACAGGTTGTCGACCCCTGGTTTAGATGCTGCGTTAGCGTTGATAACGTTTAAATGATGAAGTAGAACAAACATATTTATAAACATATTAACTTACAAACAATGACATGGAATTTAAACACAGAAATAAATGCAGGTATGTGAGTAAGGTCAAAGGTCATGTGATGTTCAGGTATGTGAGTAAGGTCAAAGGTCAAGTGATGTTCAGGTGTGTGAGTAAGGTCAAAGGTCAAGTGATGTTCAGGTATGTGAGTAAGGTCAAAGGTCATGTGATGTTCAGGTATGTGAGGAAGGTCAAAGGTCATGTGATGTTCATAAAGACAATTGACTACTTTTTTAAAATGCGGGTCCAGAAGCGGGTCGGGTCCCTGGTTTTCAAATATATTTCTTGTGCCTGAGTTGTGGGCGGGTTAGTTAAAAAAAAGGTTGTTTATACATCCACCCACACATCACTGACATGCACTGATTTTGGATGAACTCTTTACTTCCTGTAAATAAAACTTTACTTCATTTACTTTAATTACATTTTATTTATAAAGCCCCAAATCACAACAAAGTCATCTCACAGAGCTTTACAGAAACACAATCAACTACAGAGATACATGAAAAATCCCAAACATCCCCTGTCCTTAGCTCCTCCCCCTGTCCTTAGCTCCTCCCCCTGTCCTTAGCTCCTCCTTCTCAGCAGAAAAAACTTCAAACCCAGTGTGAAAAAGAATAAATCTTGGGTAGATCCACACTGAAGGACAGATCCACTCCCATGGACGGACAAACGATAGATGAACGTCCATTTATAAATGAGGGGGGGGGGGGGCAGGTCTAGACACCAGACAGGTGAGGGAGGAGGTCCTGGGTCACAGGTCAGCACAGGTGAGTCACCACAGATCCTGTCGTCCATGGCTCCCACGCAGACACTGTCAAGAGAGACACCACTCCTCCTGCAGTGGTGTGGGGGGGGGGGCACACCAGGTGACAAGCCATGAACAGACTTGGTATGAAAGATAGGTTATAAAAAACGTTACACGTTATGTCACTGCACCTTATTTTGTTTTTCTTAATATGTGAACGTTGTTCCTGTTACAAAACATTTGACCAACTGTTGGATCAATAAAGTTATTCTATTCCTGAACCCACATCAGATTAAAGCCGTTGGATTTAACCCTTAGACGCCTATGATAACACGTCATCATATGATCAGATAATACCACATCATCAGATCATATTATCACATGATCAGATCATATGGTATCTTTAAAGCACAATAACAAATACAAGCCTCCTGACGTCTACTGTTAAGTGTGGATGTGAAACTGTCCCAGTGTTTATTTAGAATGGACAGACCTCATAAAAGCAGATATATGATCATTTAAATTTAATGGTAGAACATGTTGATGCAACATAAGTGGCAGATTTCTACTGATGGAACCACAGCCATTTGTTTCTGTTTTAACATTATATAAACTGGGAAAAGTGGTGGAATCAGCTGATATGAGAGTTTGACTGTCCATAAAAAGACTAAATATCATATATATATATATATATATATATATATATATATATATATATATATATATATATATATATATATAATCAATTTTTTGTCTCTGAATACGAAAGAAAATAAAATTTAAGAAATTAAACCGAAACCCTGAGGTGTAAATACAGTACTGTACGTATCATCCCATTGGCGATGAGGGAGCTACCCATGATGCTTTTGGTGACCTTTGACCCTCATTCATTACTGTAGTTTGGTGAGTTTTTCCCAGTGTGTTCATTTAAACTTTATTACAGTACGTATTGATTATTGATCATGAGCCCAAAGAAAGTGATTCTGATGAAAATGAAAAGAAGAAGCGACTGCGTTATTAATAGAAGTGAAACAGGAGATGATAAAAAAGGAAGAGGAGCCATCATTCCATCAGCACCAATAAAAGACATGCTGGACACATTTCATCAACTTTCACAATTCCTGGAAAAAAAACATCTCAAAAAAATGTTCAGGAGTCGTGCTATCGCCCACTTTGACGACGGACATGTGTGCGTTTTAGGAAGATTATGAAAAGTGGTCAAAGTCAATAGTCTTTGGAAAACAAAACAAACACAATAGTATGAAACTGACCCACATGTCTGGTATTAAAATGACCCACATGTCTGGTATTAAAATGACCCACATGTCTGGTATTAAAATGACCCACATGTCTGGTATTAAAATGACCCACATGTCTGGTATTAAAATGACCCACATGTCTGGTATTAAAATGACCCACATGTCTGGTATTAAAATGACCCACATGTCTGGTATTAAAATGACCCACATGTCTGGTATTAAAATGACCCACATGTCTGGTATTAAAATGACCCACATGTCTGGTATTAAAATGACCCACATGTCTGGTATTAAAATGACCCACATGTCTGGTATGAAAATGACCCACATGTCTGGTATGAAAATGACCCACATGTCTGGTATTAAAATGACCCACATATCTGGTATTAAAATGACCCACATGTCTGGTATTAAAATGACCCACATGTCTGGTATTAAAATGACCCACATGTCTGGTATGAAAATGACCCACATGTCTGGTATTAAAATGACCCACATGTCTGGTATTAAAATGACCCACATGTCTGGTATTAAAATGACCCACATGTCTGGTTCATTTAATGGTTTAATGTTTAATGTTCAGTCAGTGACACGTTTACCCACTGACACTAATACATTACATCTAAAATATACTAAAATATACATTTTATTTTACTTTTAACACATATTTCACACTAAATGTGTATACTTTTATCATTTTAAAGGGTTTAGGGGGTAGTATTGGGGCCTTGGAACCAATCAAACCTTTTATATATAAAATGTGACTATTTACACGGTACGAAAACACTTATGGAATGAATTAATTAAAAAAATTGAGGTACCACTGTATATATATTATACAGCTTTTATTAGTAACAGTTTATAATAGCTACACACAATTCACTATGTATTAACCATTTATTACTTATTTGTTAATGTCTTGTAAAGGCTCATACTGTCTTCCAAAGATATTTTTAACAGACTGGTCAAAAACTTTTCTAAAGTACAGGAAAAAAAAACACCAAAAAAATGTGATAAAGTATCAGAAACATGTGCAAAAATGTGAATATACATGTTTATTTAACACCTTAAATGACTTCAAAAAGGGCTTTTGTCAATTTTACTGTATTTTAACAGGTTTTGTATATTTTTTCAGCATTTTTAAAATTTTTTGTGTATTTTGTGGCAAATGTGTGCATATTTTAAGACATATTTCATACTAAATGTGTATACTTTTATCATTTTTAAAGGGTTTAGGGGGTAGTATTGGAGGCCTTGGAAAAACTCAGGCCTTTTATATGTAAAATGTGACTATTTATGGAAAAAAAAACACATTACGAAACCACTTCTGGAATGGATTCATTTTGTAAATTCAGGTACCACTATACATACATACATACATACATACACATAAATATATATATATATATATATATATATATATATATATATATATATATATATATATATATATATATATATATATATATATATATATATATATATATATATATATATATATATATACAAATTTTAAACACACGTTATATTTGTGTAATTTGAGGCTGAATATAAAAGCAGCGTCCATCCTCCTTGGACGCCGTGCACACATTAGTGCTTTTTCACGTGTTGAATTGTGGCTGTAAAAGTGTTTTCACGCTCACTCTAGTATCTGCGCTCACATAAACACTTGCATCAGCGCTGAATTACCATGCCGTTCCACGTTATTAAACATGACACTCGGCCCAGATAATGGAGCCTTTCTTCATCTCAATTTGGAAGGCTAATCTTATTGCTTTGATTAGCAGCAGCTTCATTTGCATATCAAGGCTTCCCCTCCTTTAATTCCTCCGTTGCAAATCCCCTCTTTATAGCTGTAGATAAAAAGAATCTATCTATATGTATCTTTCTTTAGAATCTCCTTTTCCTCCCCCTTCTTTCCTGTCTTCTCTTGTTCTGCGTAAACTCCTTCTTCATTTGTTCTCTTTGTTTTTCCATTTTCTTGTTTTGTTGTTCGTCATTTTTTCTTTTTCTCCTCCACCCGAAGATGTTGTGTGTGAGAAGAGAAGAGGAAAACAAAGGAAAATGACTTTAAGTGCATGTGATTGGACAGAAGGTAACGGACAGGAATCCTGGAGGGACACTTGTTTAGGTCAGCGGTTTTTCAAACAGTGGGGCGGAGCCTCTCCTGGGGGGGGCGGAGCCTCTCCTGGGGGGGCGGAGCCTCTCCTGGGGGGTGCCAGAGGACTAAAGAAAAGGCCTGAATATAGAATATGTGTTTAGTTAGCTACAGTGCATGCGGTCAGCTAACTACAGCAGGGTTAGAGTTAGTCATAGTCAGGCTAGACGGTCGCCTAGGGCACCAGATGTCTTTGGGGCGGCAAGTCCCACAGAATTAGAATATTAAGCTACTGTGTTTTCTGGACTATAAAGTGAACTAAAAAGATTTAAATGTTCTCACAGTGCGTCTTATATATGGATTAATTCTGGTTGGAATTTGTCCTTTTTATCTCAGAATTTTGAGTCTTTTACAGTTTAATTTATCAGAATCAGAGTGTTTTGTTCCATGTTCCAAATCAACAAGGTTTATAGTTATTGTTAGTGTTTATCTTTACTTAATGTTCCTTATAATCCAGTTCACCTTATAGTGTGAAAATACAGTAAATAAATCATTAAAGTTAACATTGACAGTGATTATTCATGGACACTCAGTACGTACTCCATCAGATGTAGGACACTATGTTTACACATGATCATTTAGAATTACACTAAAAGGAAAGAGGGGTGTTGGCCTAGTGTTGAGCTAGTGTTGTCCTAGTGTTGAGCTCGTGTTGGCCTAGTGTTGGCCTAGGGTTGGCCTAGTGTTGGCCTAGTGTTGGCCTAGTGTTGGCCTAGTGTTGGCCTAGTGTTGGTCTAGTGTTGGTCTAGTGTTGGCCTAGTGTTGGCCTAGGGTTGGCCTAGTGTTGGCCTAGTGTTGGCCTAGGGTTGGCCTAGTGTTGGCCTAGTGTTGGCCTAGTGTTGGCCTAGTGTTGGTCTAGTGTTGGCCTAGTGTTGGCCTAGTGTTGGCCTAGTGTTGGCCTAGTGTTGGCCTAGGGTTGGCCTAGTGTTGGCCTAGAGTTGGCCTAGTGTTGGCCTAGGGTTGGCCTAGTGTTGGCTTAGTGTTGGCCTAGTGTTGGCCTAGGGTTGGCCTAGGGTTGGCCTAGTGTTGGCCTAGTGTTGGCCTGGGATTGGCCTAGTGTTGGCCTAGGGCACCACACTGACCAGAAATGACCAGGTTTGTGTCTCAGTTGTCTACTAGGGTCTGGATCAGAACCCAGAGATCTATTTCAAACAATGCATGGTTTAGGCTACAGTAATAGTTTTCGTGGAGAAGAGTAAAAAAAATAAAATAAAAAATCTGAGTTATTACAATAGGGTTCCATTAATGGCGCAATGGATTACGAATCTCACGGTTCAGATCGTTCCTTGGATCAAGAGTCACGGATCGGCTCATTTACAAATAATGCACAAGGCATAATTATTAATGCAAAATATATATCCTTTAAAATGTAAAAATGAACCAAAAATCTACTTAAAGTTCAACAGCAACATGAAAAGGCAAATGTTCTTTAAATGTTGGTTCCAAAGATCATTAGAACTCAAAGGTAAACAGACAACGACAGTGAAAGAACCTGAGTTTATCATTTCTGATTTTTTTTTCAAAAAGACAAGGATGTCAACATTGTCAGACCTCTGTCCACTCTGACCTCTGACCTACTGTCACCACGTCCTGCTTGTACAGACCTGACTCGACCTTCTACTGAAGGGTGTGTGCGATGGGACGTCGTAAACGTGGCTCAAGCCCTTTCAGCATGTTTTTAAAACCCTCACTTTGCACAACTGAATATAGCCTCAAGAGTGTTTGTGATAGGGTTAGCTTTAGCGTTAGCCTGGTTGGATTGTGCAGGAGAGGCTGCTTAAATGCTGAGGTGAAGAGCGGTTGTTGGTCAGCTTTTGTTTTCTCTACGATCAGTTAAACATACGGGTGAAGTCGCATGAGAAAACATCCTCCATGTGTTTCCACTGTCATATAACGTTCTTATGCCATAAGGTCCACACCAGTGCTGGGGATAACGATGTTAGCATATTATAGCGTTACTAACACTGCTACATTTCAAATAACAGAGTAATTACCGTTACTGTCACCGTTACCATTACTGTTACCGTTACCGTTACTGTTACTGTTACCATTACCGTTACCATTACCGTTACTTTTACAGTTACTGTTACCGTTACTGTTACTATTACTGTTACCGTTACCGTCACTGTTACGTCACTGTTACCGTTACTGTTACCGTTACTGTTACCATTACCGTTACGTTACCATTACCGTTACCATTACCGTTACAGTTACTGTTACCGTTACTGTTACCGTTACAGTTACTGTTACCATTACCATTACTGTTACTGTTACCGTTACAGTTACAGTTACAGTTACTGTTACCATTACCATTACCGTTACTGTTACCATTACCGTTACTGTTACCATTACCGTTACTCTTACCATTACCGTTACTGTTACTGTTACTATTGCCGTTACCGTTACTGTTACCATTACTGTTACTGTTACCGTTACTGTTACTGTTACCATTGCCGTTACTGTTACCGTTACTGTTACCGTTACTGTTACCATTACTGTTACCGTTACAGTTACTGTTACCATTACCGTTACTGTTACCATTACTATTACTATTACTATTACCATTACCATTACTGTTACAGTTACTGTTACTGTTACCGTTACCGTTACTGTTACTGTTACCATTACGTTACAGTTACTGTTACCATTACGTTACAGTTACTGTTACCATTACCGTTACCGTTACAGTTACTGTTAACATTACCATTACCGTTACCGTTACCGTTACAGTTACCGTTACCATTACGTTACAGTTACTGTTACCATTACCGTTACCGTTACAGTTACTGTTACCATTACCGTTACCGTTACCGTTACCGTTACAGTTACCGTTACCATTACGTTACAGTTACTGTTACCATTACCGTTACCGTTACCGTTACAGTTACTGTTAACATTACCATTACCGTTACTGTGGAAATAATGTGACACTTTACAGGCGTGTTTCTACACCTTTTGTTGGAACTACTTTTGACTGGACCAAAGCCCTGTCCTCTCAGACGTGTGTGACGTCATTATATCACATCAGTTGCTAACGTCACTACCAAAAAGTGGCAAAACAAAGCGATAAACAGACACACACATACACTCCACACACTCACACACACACACACATACACTCACACACTCACACACTCACACACACACACTCACACACTCACACACTCACACACTCACACACTCACACACACACACTCACACACTCACACACTCACACACACACACACATACACACACACTCACACACTCAAACACTCACACACACACACTCATACACACACACACACACACACACATACACACACACACACACACACACACACATACACATACTCACACACTCACACACACACACACACACACACATACACGCACACACACACACACACACACACACACACACACACATGTTGAGTAATATTATGATGAAGCTCATTTTAAATCTGTAAATATTTGATATTCCAGTAAATAAATATGGTTTAAAAACCCTTTAACAGTTTCCACCAGTCTGTGTCAGTTCTGCATAAACTGGTCGTAGTCCACCTGTCATGTCTGTCTGTCAGATGTAAACACACTTACTGTAGCTGTCCTAGCTTGTGTTTAGTTTATGTTTTGAGTAAACAAGGTCAATCACAGATTAAAGAATCATCTTAAATCACTTCCACAGTAACATCACAGAACAAAGATGGATACTGTTTAACTGGTTCATTTATTTGACATTTTTAAGGAATAACTAAAAAGGAACGCTAAAATACTTTTCCTGGTAATAAATTACTTTGTTAGTCGAGTACCGCTGTTAGTAACGTAATTACTTTCTTGGGGAAGTAACTAGTACTAGTAATTAATTACTTTTTCACAGTAACTAACCCAGCACTGGTCTACACACAGTGGTACTTTTGTCCTCTGACCTCTGACCTCTGACCTTCGTCATCACAGTTGACAGAGAAGACAATGCTCCCCTACAGGACATTTAAATGTTGGTCAAGCTCCTCCTTTCTACGCTCGCCGCTAGCTGTAGCCTATGTGGACGGAGCACAACTTTTTTTTCCTGAAATCAATCTGAGGATCATGCGTGTCCTGAACCGAAGACGTCGATCTGAACGGATCACAGATCAACGTTGCACCACGACCCAGGTTCTGACGGCGTCGGGTTCAACACCTGTTCATTACTGTTTGTAGTTTTAGTTTTTTATTTATTATTTATTCTACGGCACCTAAAGTGGATTACACCTCTAATGTCATCGTATTTATACAATGACAATAAAGACATTCTATTCTATTCTATTCTATTCTATTCTATTCTATTCTATTCTATTCTATTCTATTCTATTCTATTCTATTCTATTCTATAGACACAACAGATAATAAAATAAATGAAAATGTAGTCATAAAATACATGTGATCATAGTTCAAATCACACATAATCACCTACAGAGGAACTGATTCATAGATAATAGATCTGGAACTAATCTGACTGAAAAAAAAAACCTGATTAAGATCATAAATTAAATTAAGCAAAAAACAAAATGTGTCTTATTTTACGTGTTTTGTGACATTTTAAATGTAAAAAAAGACCGTTTTTTTTCCAGTCTACTCTCCCTCCTGTTTTCTTTAGTTCTTTATAAACTCTTTTATTTCTTCTCTGTGGTTTGTTTGTTCAGGGTTATTCTGTCTGTCTGTGAGTGGACAGAAGTTAACGGACACAAATCCTGGTTACACATTGTCTAGTTTCACACTGA
Source organism: Siphamia tubifer (assembly GCA_020466265.1). Lineage (NCBI taxonomy): Eukaryota > Metazoa > Chordata > Actinopteri > Kurtiformes > Apogonidae > Siphamia > Siphamia tubifer. The sequence goes on along the minus strand of CM035799.1, from coordinate 46,572,850 downwards.
AGAACAGACGAAGCATGAGAAGGAAATGTTTCAGTAAAAGTGAAGGTTAGAGCGTGTGATTAAAGAATAACCATCAGGTCATAACGTCTGCTGTTAACGCTGCAGCTGGACTTTACTCTGAAGGCTTCATTCAAACACCATAAAACTAGAGTAAATACACACGCAGGGATGGTCACTTATCTTTTTACACAATATTCATGCATTAACTGTTACTTGAAAGTGTATTTTTGGAGGATAAATATATATATATATATATATATATATATATATATATATATATATATATAACTCATATGAACAAACTGTCTTTTAATAATAACTAGTTCAGAGCTCAAAGAAAATGATTGTTTTCTACTAATGTGTTGTGGAAGTGGGTGAAATGAGGAGAAAGGAGCAGAAAGAAAGAATATAATAATAATTACTTGGGGCACCCCCCCCCCCCCACACACACACACATAAATGTGTGCCCCCCCCTTATTAATGTTGATGAAGTCATGGTCATGGTTCAGTATCTGCACAGTAACTGATCTGAACATTTATGTACTGTGATATTAGCACAATGCTAGGCTAGTGCTATTAGCACAGTGCTAGGTTAGTGTTATTAGACAGTGTTAGGTTAGTGTTATTAGCACAGTGCTAGGCTAGTGCTATTAGACAGTGCTAGGCTAGTGTTATTAGCACAGTGCTAGTCTACTTAGGCTTTAGTAAACACTGTGTGTCACCAGTGTTTCATTAAATCAGTCGTATTCCAGCCTTTACATGTAAATGTATTTAGCAGCTGTAACATATGAAAGCATCTGGAACTTCCTGTCAAGTGTAACCACACATTTCAACTTTGACCTTTGACATGTTAATGTCTGCACTGCTCCTTGTGTTGAACAGTGGACAGAGGGTTTAATTGAACATGTGTGGGACTGACATTCACCTTAGATCAGTGTCTGGTTCCTACTGTTAATGTTTGACCCAGTTCCTCTGGACCCACTGTCACAACACAAATGTTTCGCTCACTTTCTGTGTGTGAGCGACAACAGTTCCAATGTCACATGTGTTCATCAGGTCCTCACAGCTGTGATGTCATCAACAAAAGGAAGTCATTTAATAGATGATCAAATCAATCCCTGTGTGTGTGTGTGTATATGTGTGTGTGTGTGTGTGTGTGTGTGTGTGTGTGTGTGTGTTTGTGTGTGTGTATGTGTGTGTGTGTGTGTGTGTGTGTGTGTGTGTGTGTGTGTGTGTGTGTGTGTGTGTGTGTTTGTGTGTGTGTATGTGTGTGTGTGTGTGTGTCTTAGCCTAGGATCTAGACTGTCCCCAGTGGCCGCAAATGGTATTTGCTACGGGGGAAAGTCTATTTTGTGGGCAGGATAACCGCTGTCTGTCAAGTTTTCTCTTTACACAACGCCACGCTATTGGATGGGTAACCAGTCAGAGCCAACCAATCAGAGCGATGAACATGGATTTCGTAGCCAGCGTCACCAGAAGAACACACCAGAATGTCTCAAAACGAGTGCAGCAGCTTAGCTAGGACTCCCGTACACTATTTGGCACCGGCTGCTTCGGATCTCCTCCGGGTCGCCTTTGCCGAGTTGTGCTGCTCGTATTCCCAGTTTTTCGGCCTCTTGCAACTGGTCATCCATTAGGGCTAAAAGGGGTGACACAACGATCACCAGCGGGTTGTGCAGACCCATGCGTCGTCCCACTAGCGGAGCCAGCTGATAAATCAAACTTTTGCCATACCCGGTGGGCAAAACTCCGACAACGTCCCTTTTTTCCAAAAACAGCTTAAGTGCCGTTTTCTGCTCCTCTCGCAGGGAAAACTGTAATTTTAAATCACCTAGCGTTGCTGCCAAAGCCAGCTCGAATGGTTGTTCCTGGTGATGAGCCATGTTGTCTAGCAGCTAGCAACTGGTGTTACGGCAATGTGTGCTAGCTAGCAGCTACGCCTTCTTCTTCTCTTTGGTGTGCTAGCTGCTACGTCTCTGCGACTACAACATTACGTGTCGTATTTGTGTCGTCATGAGGCAGGGCGGGCTCCAATCCCGCCCCTCGCGATTTGATTGGTCCGACCCATTTTGGATTTTCAGATCCTAGGCTGTCTAGTCTGTCTCCCCGTAGCAAATACCATTTGCGGCCACTGGGGACAGACTAGATCCTAGGCTATGTGTGTCTGTGTGTGTGTGTGTGTATGTGTGTGTGTGTGTGCGCGTGTGTGTGTGTGTATGTGTGTGTGTGTTTGTGTGTGTGTGTGTGTGTGTGTGTGTGTGTGTGTGTGTGTGGGTGTGTATGTGTGTGTGTGTGTGTGTGTGTGTGTATGTTTGTGTGTGTGTGTGTGTGTGTGTGTGTATGTTTGTGTGTGTGTGTGTGTGTGTGTTTGTGTGTGTGTGAATGGTATAGGAAGCCCCCAAAGCTCTAACATCTAACATGTAACTGAACAACAGTAGGTAACTGTTACTGTGGTTAAAGATGTTGGTGGTAGAAACTAATATTGGATCAATAACTTTATTTGATCTGGGTTGAAACTGGGAATGGGAAATGAAATCTGTTGAACTGAAGGAAGAGAAGTGATTATAGTGACAGCCTGGATAAACAAAATTGTAACAAAAAAAAGGCCAATGTTGACAAACAAAGTGATCAGTTTTGTGTTTAATGCTTAGATCTGTCTAATGAATCAATCAACACATTCTGATAAATCAAACTATAACAAAACCCCAAATTATGAGATAAAAAGTCATATTTTCAACAACTGGAATTATTATATATATATATATATATATATATATATATATATATATATATATATATATATATATATATATATATATATATATATATATATATATATATATATATATATATATATATATATATATATATATATATATATATATATATTATATGAACCGTTGAAAACAGACGTTGGGTTCAGTATGTAAATATAACTGCACTGAAGGCCTTCGTTAAAATAGGCCACTCATTAGCAGAGGTGTTCAAAGTACTCACAGTCTGTACTTAAGTACAAGTACAGCTACTGGTGTAAAAAAAATACTCTGGTAAAAGTAGAAGTACTGATTCAACTGCTTTACTCAAGTAAATGTAGAAAAGTACAACTTCTTAATTGTAATAAATTAAAAAGTAAAAGTGAATATTTATTTTTACTATGGATGAAATAACACTGATTTAAGCAAGAAAACCCAGAATATGTTCAAAAATATCCAAAAATAAATCCTTTAAAAGTCAGTTAGTGTGTAGATGTTTTATTGGGTCATGGTTCTGAGTTTAGTGGATATGGACAGAACATAAATAGGAGATTAAAAAAGGCTCATTATGACATTGAAAGAAATCAAAATTGTGAGATAAAAAGTAAAAATGATTCGAATAAAATATCAAAATAAGATAAAAAGTCAGAATTATGAAATATTGTACAATATCTGATTTATTTTTCATACTGTTAAATTTGTGTAGTTTGAAAAAGTAATGAGTCTATAAAGTACAAATATTTATATAAATGTAAAGAGTATAAAGTAAAAATATTTATATAAATGTAAAGAGTATAAAGTACAAATATTCATATAAAAATGTAGGAACTAAAAGTAAAATGTTTCCAGAAAAATAAATACTCAAGTAAAGTACAGATAACTAAAAATGTACTTACGTACAGTAAAAGAAATACTTCTACTTAGTTGTTACCTTTGTCCAGTCGATCATTCTCTTGTCTTTTTCTTTTTTCTTTTTACTATTCTTACCTGCCTTAAGACAACAGATGTAAATTAGCTTTTTTGTCCTAATTCAAATAAATAAATAAATAAAGTGATTTTAACTTGACTTAATGCACCTTATAATCCAGCGTGCCTTATAGAGTATGAAAATATGGTACTTTGACCAATTGTGGGAAACAGTGTGTAGTGTAACTCTCACATGTCTAACAGTAAAACACACACTACCTCAGCATTATTTGAGAGAAAAGTAAAAAAAAAAAAAAAAAAAAACCAGGTGAAAATGCCACCACTGATCATGTTGGTCAGACTGTGAACACAGAGCGTTACCATGGCGACACCTTCACAACCTTCAGGTGTTTTATGACACTTTACAGTGTCTTCCTTCACTCATAAAGTCACCTTGTAAACTCAACGTCATGTGTGGGAATGATGAAATAATAGTGGAAAATTACTGCAGTTGTGTCTTTGGATTGAACACACCAGTGGGTGGATCATTTTTAACTCAAATACAAACACACACACACTTGAAACTTTTCATTCAGAAATTAAAAGAACCTTCATGAAATATAGATTTTTTTTCCTGAAGGTTTTTATTCCTGTTCAGGCATGAAAATATTATTTTTAACAACCATAGATAGATAGATAGATAGATAGATAGATAGATAGATAGATAGAGTGGTGACTTCTTATTTTGTCCTTTGCTCTTTGTTCTGTATTTTATTTCTTTTTTTATGTATTTTTAATTTTTTATTATTTTTTATGATTATTATCAAATAAAAAATAACTGAACTGAACTTATAGAACAAAAATGATATTTGACCATCTCTGTTCAATCAGTACAATAATCAATATATCAAAAATAAGTAATAAATAGTAAACGATGTAAGTAATGGATAAATAAAAACATATATTTAAAATGTATACGTGTATTTAAAATATTTAAAAAAGATATTGTGTGAAAAGTATCAAATGAAAACACTTTAAAACTGTTGATGTTTTATGTCAGAAACATCCAGTGAGTGTCAAAGTGTCAGACGTTTATAGGATGTTGGTCAATATGATGGTTTATGTGTCTATAAAAGTGTCCAAGGTCGTGTGGACTTTTAGAAGAGTTCACAAACACTATCACTGCTTTGTGAAACAGACGGACAGACGGACACTCAGATGGTGGTACCTTCAAGAATCCTATTAAATCTTTGATCTTGTCCAATCACTAACTAATCATTATGTTAAATCATTAATAAATGTTCAAAACTGAAAATCTCTGCTGTGACCTTGATTTGATTTGATTTTGATTTTGAATGATTTATTTCGAACATGTGCAAAGTGCAACAACAATCAATACAATAATAATAATAATAACAATGACATGTCCGAAAAGGAGTAGAATGAAGCATAAGTTTATTTAATTCTACCCCTTCTTCACTTCCACAATAACCTAAATTCATCTTATAGTAATATAGTGCATAGTACAAAAATGATGATAAATAAAATAATAACAATAACAATACCAATAATCAATAACTGAAGTACTAAACATAGACATATATACAAAAAACAAAAAAAACAAAACAAAAAAAACAACTAAAAACAAATGAGCAGATAGGAAAGTAGGTAAACAAATAGAGTTTTTTTGTTGTTTATCGTTTTCTTTTTTCCTCTCTTCCTTCTTCTTTTCCCTTTTTTTCCTTTTTCTAAGTTGTCTGCATTTTGCTCTTATTTTATATTTTATTTATTTTATTTTTCTATTCATTCACTTATTTTATTCATGTATTTATGTATTTATTTATTTTTTATATCTTTTAACCCCACAGAGGGGGAGTCAACAGTGCTTCAGATCAGTACATATTCCAGTCTTGCAGACATATACTAGACTATTTAGTCCTTGATGTGAAAATTCAACATGGCGTCAGACAGGAAGTAGAAAATGGATTCAGCTTACGTTGGGTCTGTTTCATCCTTGTGTCCAAATATCAGAACGATCAGTCCAGAAATGGTGACAATAAAGTGAGGACAGAGGAAAAGTGTACGCACACACATAACTAAACCTTTAAAGCAGGGGTCTCAAACATGCGGTCCGGGGGCCAAATGCAGGCCACCAATAATAACCTAAAAAAACTAGATTTTCTTCTCAGTTTTTTCTGTCTATAAAGGATGATAAGTTTAACATTTTTATCTTTGTTTTAGTGGAAAAACTAACATTATGTTATAGAATATTTACATTTACAAACTATCCTACAACAATAAAATGTGAATAATTTGATCATATATGAACAACTTCAAATGTCTAAAGAAAATTAAGTAGAATTTGAACCATTTTCTGCTTCCGTTACGAACAGTTTATTGTCTTTGTGCAACTGATCCATAACTTTTAAACATTTTAAAATTGTTATTTTCATTATGAAATGTCACTTTTTTTCAGGTTATTCACATATTTTGCTTTTGGATACTTTATAAAACTAAACATTTTTACAACTTAAGGATGTTTGCACTAAAACAAAAATGTGGAATTTTAATTCTTTATTTATAGGTTACTATGCTATTATTGTACTGGTTCAAATCAGACTGAATGTGGCCCCTGAAGAAAATGAGTTTGAGACCCCTGCTTTAAAGTAACATGACTTCACACAGACAGACAGACGGACAGACAGACAGACAGACAGACGGACAGACAGACAGACAGACAGACGGACAGACAGACGGACAGTGTTATCGGTGCTGTCCATGGTTCTGTAAAAGTGTTTCATAAATCTCTAGTTCTCTATCAGATCTATGAACTTGTCCCAGTTTGTGCTCTGGTCTGGACCAGTGGTTCTGAACCCTGGTCCTGGAGGATCAGCTGATCATGTGGATCAGCTGTTAGAAGAAGGAAACATCTAGAACATGCAGGATGGGTTCAGAACCACTGATCTAGAATCTCATAGTTTTTCATAATTAGCTCATCTGGATGAAGTTGTGATGAGCTAATGCCATCACACTTTGTTGTCGTCGTCCATAATTCACTAAATCTCCTCCTTTATTTCTCATCAGATTTTAATTCTGATTTTGTGATCCTTTTGTTGGTCGTAACACATCACAGCTGGGACGTCCTGATGAGCACAGGGACATTGGTTCTATCTTTGACTTTTTACCTCATAATTTTGACTTCACTTAATGCACCTTATAGTCCAGTGCGCCTTATAGTCCAGTGCACCTTATAGTCCAGTGCACCTTATAGCCCAGTGCACCTTATAGTCCAGTGCACCTTATAGTCCAGTGCACCTTATAGTCCAGTGCACCTTATAGTCCAGTGCACCTTATAGTCCAGTGCACCTTATAG
>CM035799.1:46553318-46560818 GCA_020466265.1 Siphamia tubifer | reverse complement strand
TTTTTTTTTGCACATTTTTTCACACCAAATCTGGCCCTCTTTGCAAAAAGAGGGCCAGATTTGGTGTGTAAAAAATGTAGGGGGGCCAACCTTGGTGGACGTTCTTTAGATATAACAGCAATTAAATTAAATACATTTCAGCGAGCCGGTCTGTGTTTCACATTTGCTTTTTTATTTTAATTTCAGCTATCTAAAGCATATGTTTTGGTTCATTTGAAACATGCATATCAAAATTCAATTGACATTGAAAATTGAAATTAAATATTCACTTAACCTCATTTTTTTTTAACACTCTAATTAACTTTTTTGTAACAGTTGAAGAGAAGTAATCTCGCTGCGTTCATTACCTGTGATCTTGTCATATGCGTCAGCATGTTTTCTTTGGTAATGTCGCTTCACATTGAACTCTTTAAAAACAGCCACTGTCTCTTTAAAATGAGGCAGACACAGTTGTTACGTATTTCAGTGAAGAAATCGTCCAATTTCCACCAATCCTTGAACCGTCCTTCCACTCTTCTTACTTCTGTGTCCTCTGTCCTCTGTCTCATGTCCTTCCACTCTTCTTTCTTCTGTGTCCTCTGTCTCAAGTCCTTCCACTCTTCTTTCTTCCGTGTCCTCTGTCCTCTGTCTCATGTCCTTCCACTCTTCTTACTTCTGTGTCCTCTGTCTCATGTCCTTCCACTCTTCTTTCTTCTGTGTCCTCTGTCTCAAGTCCTTTCACTCTTCTTTCTTCCATGTCCTCTGTCCTCTGTCTCGTGTCCTTCCTGTCTTCTTCCATGGCTTACAGCCAACCAAACCATCAGTTAATTAACCAGTTCAGTCCCAGGTTCACAGTGAATCTCAGACGACCATTGGTAAAATTTACAGCTTCATTAAGTGAAATACACAGAGGTACAAATGTGTGAGTGAACTCATATCATTATGGGGACATTCATATGTTTACACAGTCACACCATGGGGACCTCCGACACTATGAGGACCCAAATGTATGTCCCCACTAGTAAAATATACATTTATAACAATGATGACTACATTCATTTGTTTTTTGTTTTTTTCGAAGACCCCATAAAGCATGAGGGAAACAGTTGGAAAGAAAAACATGTATTTTTCAAAGATTTTCAGATGTGTTTATTTTAAATATATATATTTTTGGGAAAAATACCAGGATACTTGTAGACCAGTGTGTGTGTTCGTGTATGTGTGTGTGTGTGTGTGTGTGTGTGTGCTCATGCATGTGTGTGTGTGTGTGTGTGTGTGTGTGTGTGTGCATGTGTGTGTGTGTGTGTGTGTGTGTGTGTGTGTGTGTTCGTGCATGTGTGTGTGTGTGTGTGTTTGTGCATGTGTGTGTGTGTGTGTGTGTGTGTGTGTGTGTGTTTGTGCATGTGTGTGTGTGTGTGTGTGTGTGCGTGTGTTCGTGCATGTGTGTGTGTGTGTGTGTGTGTGTGTGTGCATGTGTGTGTGTGTGTTCGTGCATGTGTGTGTTCGTGCATGTGTGTGTGTGTGTGTGTGTGGTGGCCTTGACTGCAGAGGCAGTGTGTGTCAATAGCTCCCTAATGAAAACATAAAGTGTGTTTTAGTGCCTGTGAGGTCCTCCTTAGTTATTTTTGGTGTAATAATCAGACGTCCTCTGAACCAATCAACAATCTGAGACTCCTGAAAAAAAAGAGTGTGTGAAGGTAACGAGCGAGGTGTGTGTTCAGGATGTGTGTGTCAGCGCTGGTGCAATCACACACCAATATCACTGCCTTTGTCCTCACACACAAACGGGCCTAATTGGAAATGTGTCTGTCTGCTGCTTCTGATTGGACGTTCAGCCGCGTTCTGATTGGTCTGCAGAAGTGGAAACGCTAACGTCCACATATTGTGTCTTTTTTTATGTTTTGGTTTTTTTTTTAATCTAAAAACAGTAAATGAGAACTGGTTCCACCCATAGATGTAAGAGTGAGTTAAAAATGCAGTGAGGTGGTTTTGTAACAATATATTTATTTAATTTTTTTATTAGTTTGTTTATTAAGGATTCCCTTTAGCTTCCACTGTAGTGGTTGATAGTCTTCCTGGGGACGCACAAGAATTTATACATTATTTATAATAAATACAGATAAATAAAAGAAACATCCTAAAATACATATGGTTAAAGTTGACCTCACCTGTCCACCTCTGTCCTCACTTGTCCTCATCTGTCCACCTCTGTCCTCACTTGTCCTCACCTGTCCACCTCTGTCCTCACTTGTCCTCACCTGTCCACCTCTGTCCTTACTTGTCCTCATCTGTCCACCTCTGTCCTCACTTGTCCTCACCTGTCCACCTCTGTCCTCACTTGTCCTCACCTGTCCACCTCTGTCCTCACTTGTCCTCACCTGTCCACCTCTGTCCTTACTTGTCCTCACCTGTCCACCTCTGCCCTCACTTGTCCTCACCTGTCCACCTCTGTTCTCACTTGTCCTCACTTGTCCTCACCTGTCCACCTCTGTTGTCACTTGTCCTCACCTGTCCACCTCTGTCGTCACTTGTCCTCACCTGTCCACCTCTGTCGTCACTTGTCCTCACCTGTCCACCTCTGTCGTCACTTGTCCTCACCTGTCCACCTCTGTCCTTACTTGTCCTCACTTGTCCAGTATAATTCTTACCCAGTTATTTTATTATGTCTGAAGCCTATTCTTAAAATGCTTCGTTCATCCATTACACCAAAAACAACAGACATCATCATAATAAGGTTAAGTAAGGGATAATGTATTGTCCACACGTTACTATCACATTTTCTGACATATTTGTATTTCATGACGGGGCGGGTTCGGCCCGGTCATATTCGAAATATTTTTGGATAGTGACACATGGTCAATCCATTATCGCTCTTATTCTACAGTGATAGGTTACTCCTGCTACTACTCTAACAGACTGGATAAAATATTTTCAAAGTGGCCGAACTACCTGCGGAGTGATATGGTACCGTGAATCTGAAGTGAAAAAACTCGTTGCCATGGGCAGCGGACGTTAATGGCGTAGTGGGCGATTATTGAAAAAAATCTGACGTAGAATAAATGATAGAACCTGTCAGGGTTAAGGGTAACCTAACCTTCTTTTTCTTTTTGTTCAAACTTCTATCAATCAATCTTAGGCCGTGTTCCAAACCACACACTGATCTACTGCTCATACTAATACTAATTATTTTATTTGGAATAAATAATTTGGAATTAAAAAACCATCATGTAAACGTAGCCACAGTGACTGACGCTCACAGAGGTGGTAAAAGTACTGACAGTCTGTACTGGGACATTTTTTATCCGTCAATAAAGTCGTTATCACATTGTCAATGAAGAAACAACACAAAAAAACACAAAAAACCGTCTGTCCAGAAATGAGCAACTTGTATTAAAGTTCACTGCAACATAACAATGTCCACTGACAAGACACAAACATCAACATTTTAACCCCAACAAAACAAAGGCTAACGTTAGCAAAGACTTTTCTGTTCAATTAAACTGGACAACATCAGTAGGTTAACATATGTCTGCATTTTGTCTGGACCCACGGCTCTAAAACTGGACTGTCCACACGTCCGTCACATGTCCTCACTTTTTAAATTAAGTGTAAAACGTTTGAGGCAGCGGCCAAGATGGACACCACACTGTCCACAACATGTTTGGGGAAAAAAGAGCGTGTTGTCTGCGTTACTTATCACACAGGTTAGCTAGTTAATGCTGCTCGTATCACTCAGGTTAACAGATGGACGTGCCCTTTGTTTTTCATCTAAAATGAAGTGTTTTGTTAGTCCACCACAACTGTCTTACCTGCAGGTGTGTTGTTTACGTCTGGTCTGTTTTTACAGGCTGAGACAGAGAGAGAGAGAGAGAGAGAGAGAGAGAGAGAGAGAGAGAGAGAATAACGTGCGGCTTGTCGACTCCTCCAAATTTAATCGACTTGTGCTATGGAGGTCGACATTTTAGTCGCCCTATTCTGTACTGCAGTAAAAGTACTAATTCAACTGCTTTACTGAAGTAAAAGTAAAAATCTACTGAACTGTAATAAAGTAAAAAGGAAAACTGCAGTTTTTTCTATAATGTAAAGAGTATAAAGTACAAATATTTATATAAATGTAAAGAGTATAAAGTACAAATATTTATATAAATGTAAAGAGTATAAAGTACAAATATTTATATAAATGTAAAGAGTATAAAGTACAAATATTTATATAAATGTAAAGAGTATAAAATATACCTACAAAATTATACCAGATAGCTAAAAAACGTACTTCAGGACAGTAAAGGAAGTACTTGTATCTAGTTCCTTCTACCTCTGGACACTCATATGGGTGTTTAAAGTAAACTGATTAAATGCGATCTTTCCTAAAATTAGCCGTCCGTCCGTCCGTCCGTCCGTCCGTCCACCCCATGGATGTGCAGAGGCTGCAGCCCAGTGCAGGACCTCTCTGTGGGGGGACAGTGGAAGCCTTTGTTCCCGTATCATGCCTCACATTCCCCAGACCTGGTTCCCTGTCCACGCCTGCTCTGTGGTGGACGGGCCGCTCCGCCTGCCAACCGGGAGGCCAGCGTCCGCACCCAGACGTCCAGCCGGTCACGCATTCATTCATCCGAGCAGCCGCTGACTCTTCGGTCCCCCTTGGCCCAGAACAAGGCCTCTCTCTGGGGGACAGTAGTCGGCTTTGTTCCCCCTTGTCATGCCTCGCATTCCCCAGACCTGCCCCGTCCCCCCCCCTCCCTGGAGGCACACAGGGCACTGGGGAGGATCACGGGCCTCTCTACGCCCCCATTTCCCTTTCTCTCTCTGATATTATCGCGCCCCCCCCCCCTCCATCTCTGCGCAGCCTTAAGCTTTTACTGATGCCCTTTCTTGCTCCTTCTTTCTATTTTTTTCTCCACTCGCCCATAAAACTGACAGTTAACAACCTTGTTTCTCTTCAGTCAATCTCCTCCGTCCATTCTCTCCTTCACTTTTCCATCCCACTCCCACACACTCCCACATTTTATCGCTCCTCTTTTCCTAAAAAACTGTGTCTTTTCAATGCACTTTTATTGGTCTGAGAAGGAATTTAAGCCAAAAAAAAAGCAGATGAAAAACCCAACATACCTCCACTGTGACATGACTGTTTAGGATATTTTATTATTTTAACACAAACCCACTCAGTCACAGACGGCAGACCTCCACCAAGGCTTGAATTTTCTGTCATTTTTGATGAAACTCACTATGTTTCCCTCCAGCACAAAACTTGCATCAAATTTCATAAATTCAGATTTTATATTTATCTTAAAGTTTATTATAAATGTTTGCGTGACACGAACCCAACCAATCAGAGGCCGTTTTTTCAACATCGCCATAGCAACAAAGGCTTTAGTTTAGTGCAGAAGGCTTTGTTCTGAGGCCTCCCATTGGTTCAAATCTATAATTCTGTAGATTTCTATTTAAGGGTTGTCTAGAGGGAATCCCCATCTTTCCAACGGTACCAAACATGACGGGGAAATACCTAACGCCAGCGCCAAGGAAAGTCATGTTTGGAGTCGATTTTTCTTTGTTTTTGACTTAATTATTGTCAGAGTCAGTTGTTGTTCTTCCTAAACGGTATGATTTGAAGAATTTACGCTAGGAATTTAACAAACACTCATAGTTAGAAGTGTTCAGGAGACATTTTACTGGGATTTTATTCGATAATTTTGACCCATATAATGTATTTAAGGCTAAAGTTAAAAATACTGTTGTGACTGAACCACTGCTTTAATGATGGAGGGACACATGTTATTAAAATATGGGACATTCTGTGATGCTTGGTTGTAGAGAAAGATGATAAAACATTGTTCAAATGTGATTTTCCATGTTAAATAAAAACAGGATGTTGTTATTATTATATGTCATTTCTGCGTTCGCTCGCAATTTTATTTTATGGATCAATAGGAGACCCTTAGAGCAGTGGTCCCCAAACTGTAACTGCGGACTGATCAACATTTAGGACTTTTACCACGAACCAGTGTGTGTGTGAGACAGACAGTCAGTCAGACAGACAGTCAGACAGAGACAGACAGACAGACAGTCAGTCAGACAGTGACAGTCAGACAGACAGACAGTCAGACAGAGACAGACAGACAGTCAGACAGACAGACAGAGACAGACAAACAGACAGACAGTCAGACAGACAGACAGTCAGACAGAGACAGACAGACAGACAGTCAGTCAGACAGACAGTCAGACAGAGACAGACAGTCAGACAGACAGTCAGACAGACAGTCAGACAGAGACAGACAGTCAGACAGAGACAGACAGTCAGACAGACAGTCAGACAGACAGTCAGACAGAGACAGACAGTCAGACAGACAGTCAGACAGAGACAGACAGTCAGACAGAGACAGACAGTTCAGTTGTTCTGCTCCTCACCTGTGGAAGAAACCACCTCATTACCTGAGGTCCGCTCAAACCAGTCCTTGTCAGACTAGGCGGTGGCCTAGGGCTCCACATTGGCCAGAACTGGCCCTGGCTCAAACTGTCAGTTCATTTAAATCTGACCTGAAACATTACTGTTCACTGGAGCTGATACTGAAATTATTGTCTTTGAAATGTTTTTATGTGTCTTATTTTAATTATCTTTTAATGCATTTTAATACTATTATTCACTTTAACTTTCTTATGTTTTCAATAAAGAATGCAATGAAATTATGAATGGTAACTTACAAAACTATGTGTATACCAATGGTTATGAATGCTTTGTGTTAATGGTAAATGGACAAGTGTGTTAAAGCATAGGAAGTTTTACTGTATTTGCTGGACTATAAGGTGTACGTACAAGACTTTAGTTTTCTCCATTAATGACAGTGGGCCTTATGTACGGATTAATTCTGGTCACTTAGTGACTTGGAATTTTCACTTTTTATCTCATGATATAGATTTTTTATTTCACAATTTTTACTTTTTAATACAATTTAGATTTTTTTATCTCATGATTTTGACTTTTATCCCATAATTTTAGCTTTTTATCACATAATTTGGCCTATTTATCTCACAATTTTGACTTTTTATCTCATTATATAGATTTTTTTTATTTCACAATTTTGACTTTTTATAACAATTTAGATTTTTTATCTCATGATTTTGACTTTTATCTCATGATTTAAATTTTTTATTTCACAATTTTGACTTTTTAAAAGTGTGATTTAGCAGAAGAAGAGTATGTTTTGTTCCGTGTTAGAACTCAACAACATTCAGAGTTATTGTGACTGTTTACCTTCATTTAATGCACCTTGTAGTCCAGTGCACCTTATATATCAAAACTTCCAAAATAAACCATTGTGCACCTTGTGCTGCAGAAAGTAATTCTTCCCACTTCTTTTCAAATGAAAAAAAAACAAACAAAAAACCATTTGTTGACCATTTTAATTAATGCCTTGGTGTTTGGATGATTTTGTGCCCAAAATAAAACTGTACTGAACTGAAGCATGTTTGAAATTATAAATGTTCTGCATTTATATAGTTCTTTTCCAACTTCATGGTTCAAAGCTC
>CM035799.1:46535818-46545818 GCA_020466265.1 Siphamia tubifer | reverse complement strand
TTCCGTTTATTATTTTAAAATTATTTAAAATTGTTGTTTCTGAAGTGTTCATTTATATTATAATACCTGAAAATGTGGCTGGTTTGCACAAAAGCACTATTAAAAAAGGTTATCATTGTTTCATAATAATCATTGTTGAAGTGGTTTTTTATCATTTTCAGTATTGCGAGGATGAGGGGGGACATGGAAAAATGTCACCCCTCCAAGGGGGACGTGGGCCAAAAAAGTTTGAGAACCCCTGATCTAGCTTACAGACAGACAGACAGACAGACAGACAAACTACAAATCCACTCACAGCTTGGTAACTTAGTGAATCATATGAAATCTGTGATGTTGTCCAAACATGAATCCATCATTATCAGTCATTATATTAAATCACTAATACATGTTGAAAAACAACAAATGTCTGCTGTGACCTTGATGCAAAAATTCAATATGGCGTCAGACAGGAAGTAGTGAGTCCATTCAGCTGAAGCTCCGTCTGTTTCTTCCTTGTATCCGTCTCGTTCTACACAACACATTTCAGAACAATCCATCAATAATTAGTGACACTCGAGTGTGAACAGAGGAAAAGTGCATGTATACACAGACAAACACACAAACCGTTAAAGCAACATGACTTCAGGAATCTGTGATTCGTGGAGTTAAACGTACGGTAAAACATAACCTTCTTCCTGGAGGTAATAAAGACCACACACTAACATGGATGTTTTAAGTGGATGTAGGATGTCCTTTACCTGCGCCCTATAATCAGCTGTGCCTTATGTATGTGTTAAATACAGAAATACCTTTGAAGACGGTGCACCTTATGGTAATGAAAATACGGGACAGAAGTTATTTGCAGCCACTATTACAGTAAAGAACAGTATGTTTTACTGAGCGCTGTGTACGTGTGGTCTGAGTGTGTGTGTTAACGTGTGTGTTAACGTGTGTGTTAACGTGTGTGTCAACGTGTGTGTCAACATGTGTGTTTTTTTTTTGCTTTCAATATGGACGATGACAAGTGTCTTTGTCTGTAAATGAAAACTGGAACAGAGCCTTGGGGCGAGGTGAGGCCCCCGACGTTCCTCTAGCACTTTCAGCTAATGGAGATCCACTGTTGGGTCGGGGGGGGGGGAGCGGCCCTCGGGGGGCAGGGCTGATGATTAAATATGTAATCCATGGCACCTTTACACACCCAGGCTTCAAACTTTAATCTAGGGGCGTCTGTGAGCGGATGATGCTGTTCTACTATTGTTTAGAAAGTATCTGCTTCATATATTAAATGTGCTGAATCTTAAATACTTGAATCAGATCAACACAGTCTGTGCACAGTTCCACGACTTCCTGAACTGAAGGCACATCCTTTATTTCCAGGAGTGTCTGAACACAGTAGTCACAACAAGAAGTCTGCTACTATTACCATAATATCCAGTATAGGTGGATGGCTAATGACAGAAATAATCCACAAAATGGACCAAAAATAAACAACAAATGTGTAGAATAAGAAAATACTTACAATTTAGTAAAATGTATTTAATGTATTATAATATAAGAAATATTAAATAAAAAGAACAAAAATTACCAAAATATTCACTGAAATGAAAAGTAAAATTTCACATTTTTGAGTTTCGAAACTTGATCCAACCATCATTTAACACTTTTCTTTGTCACTAGGCAAAAGCACATTTATTTGTATAACACATTTGTGTACAGGACCATTCAAGGTGCTTTACCTTAAAGCAGATGAGAACATTAAAATGCATTAGTTAACACTAGTTAACACTAGTTAACACTATTTTTTGTCTGTATTTGTTCTCATTGTTTAACACCACAGAGAGGGTGAGATCAATGCATCTTTTTAGTCTTGCAGCCAAATATTTTAATAGTTAACATTAGTTAACATTAGTTAACAGTTTTTCTCAGACCTCAGGTATTAACACTAGTTAACATTAGTTAACACTAGTTAACACTAGTTAACAGTTTTTCTCAGATATCAGGTATTAACACTCGTTAATATCAGTTAACACGAGTTAACAGTTTTTGTCAGATATCAGGTATTAACACTAGTTAACATTAGTTAACACTAGTTAACAGTTTTTGTCAGACCTCAGGTATTAACACTAGTTAACATTAGTTAACACTAGTTAACAGTTTTTCTCATACCTCATGTATTCAGGTAGTTTGTTCCACAGTTGAGGAGCAGAACAACTAAACAATGTGAACTTTGTTTGGTTCTGATTTGGGAACACACAGTAAACCTGTTCCTGATGACCTATGACCTCAGGGCTCTGGAAGCTTCATATGGACCCAGCAGGTCTAGGTTGTATTTGGGTCCAAGGCCGTTTAGTGCTTTATAGACCAAGACTGTGTCCAAAATCACTCCCTACCCCCTCTATAGTTCACTATATAGACCCTCTATAGTCACTATATAGAACCTCTATAGTTACTATATAGACCCTCTATAGTTCACTATATAGACCCTCTACAGTCACTATATAGACCCTCTATAGTCACTATATAGACCCTCTATAGTTCACTATATAGACCCTCTATAGTCACTATATAGACCCTCTACAGTCACTATATAGACCCTCTATAGTCACTATATAGACCCTCTATAGTTACTATATAGACCCTCTATAGTTCACTATATAGACCCTCTACAGTCACTATATAGACCCTCTATAGTCCACTATATAGACCCTCTATAGTTCACTATATAGACCCTCTATAGTCACTATATAGACCCTCTATAGTTCACTATATAGACCCTCTATAGTCACTATATATACCCTCTATAGTTCACTATATAGACCCTCTATAGTCACTATATAGACCCTCTATAGTCACTATATAGACCCTCTATAGTCACTATATAGACCCTCTATAGTTCACTATATAGACCCTCTATAGTCACTATATAGACCCTCTATAGTTCACTATATAGACCCTCTATAGTCACTATATAGACCCTCTATAGTTCACTATATAGACCCTCTATAGTCACTATATAGACCCTCTATAGTCACTATATAGACCCTCTATAGTCACTATATAGACCCTCTATAGTCACTATATAGACCCTCTATAGTCACTATATAGACCCTCTATAGTCACTATATAGACCCTCTATAGTCACTATATAGACCCTCTATAGTCACTATATAGACCCTCTATAGTCACTATATAGACCTTCTATAGTCACTCTATAGACCCTCTATAGTTCACTATATAGACCCTCTATAGTTCACTATATAGACCCTCTATAGTCACTATATAGACCCTCTATAGTTCACTATATAGACCCTCTATAGTTCACTATATAGACCCTCTATAGTCACTATATAGACCCTCTATAGTCACTATATAGACCCTCTATAGTCACTATATAGACCCTCTATAGTTCACTATATAGACCCTCTATAGTCACTATATAGACCCTCTGTAGTTCACTATATAGACCCTCTATAGTCACTCTATAGACCCTCTATAGTTCACTATATAGACCCTCTATAGTCACTATATAGACCCTCTATAGTTCACTATATAGACCCTCTATAGTCACTATATAGACCCTCTATAGTTCACTATATAGACCCTCTATAGTTCACTATATAGACCCTCTATAGTTCACTATATAGACCCTCTATAGTCACTATATAGACCCTCTATAGTCACTATATAGACCCTCTATAGTTCACTATATAGACCCTCTATAGTCACTATATAGACCCTCTATAGTTCACTATATAGACCCTCTATAGTTCACTATATAGACCCCTCTATAGTTCACTATATAGACCCTCTATAGTCACTATATAGACCCTCTATAGTCACTATATAGACCCTCTATAGTTCACTATATAGACCCTCTATAGTCACTATATAGACCCTCTATAGTTCACTATATAGACCCTCTATAGTCACTATATAGACCCTCTATAGTTCACTATATAGACCCTCTATAGTCACTATATAGACCCTCTATAGTTCACTATATAGACCCTCTATAGTCACTATATAGACCCCTCTATAGTTCACTATATAGACCCTCTATAGTTCACTATATAGACCCTCTATAGTTCACTATATAGACCCTCTATAGTCACTATATAGACCCTCTATAGTTCACTATATAGACCCCTCTATAGTCACTATATAGACCCTCTATAGTCACTATATAGACCCTCTATAGTTACTATATAGACCCCCTATAGTCACTATATAGACCCTCTATAGTTCACTATATAGACCCTCTATAGTTCACTATATAGACCCTCTATAGTTCACTATATAGACCCTCTATAGTCACTATATAGACCCCTCTATAGTCACCTATATAGACCCTCTATAGTCACTATATAGACCCTCTATAGTTCACTATATAGACCCTCTATAGTCACTATATAGACCCTCTATAGTTCACTATATAGACCCTCTATAGTCACTCTATAGACCCTCTATAGTTCACTATATAGACCCTCTATAGTCACTATATAGACCCTCTATAGTTCACTATATAGACCCTCTATAGTCACTATATAGACCCTCTATAGTTCACCATATAGACCCTCTATAGTTCACTATATAGACCCCTGTATAGTTCACTATATAGACCCTCTATAGTCACTATATAGACCCTCTATAGTCACTATATAGACCCTCTATAGTCACTATATAGACCCTCTATAGTTCACTATATAGACCCTCTATAGTCACTATATAGACCCTCTATAGTCACTATATAGACCCTCTATAGTTCACTATATAGACCCTCTATAGTCACTATATAGACCCTCTATAGTTCACTATATAGACCCTCTATAGTCACTATATAGACCCTCTATAGTCACTATATAGACCCTCTATAGTTCACTATATAGACCCTCTATAGTCACTATATAGACCCTCTATAGTTCACTATATAGACCCTCTATAGTCACTATATAGACCCTCTATAGTCACTATATAGACCCTCTATAGTCACTATATAGACCCTCTATAGTTCACTATATAGACCCTCTATAGTCACTATATAGACCCTCTATAGTTCACTATATAGACCCTCTATAGTCACTATATAGACCCTCTATAGTTCACTATATAGACCCTCTATAGTCACTATATAGACCCTCTATAGTCACTATATAGACCCTCTATAGTCACTATATAGACCCCCTATAGTCACTATATAGACCCTCTATAGTTCACTATATAGACCCTCTATAGTCACTATATAGACCCTCTATAGTTCACTATATAGACCCTCTATAGTCACTATATAGACCCTCTATAGTTCACTATATAGACCCTCTATAGTCACTATATAGACCCTCTATAGTCACTATATAGACCCTCTATAGTTCACTATATAGAACCTCTATAGTTCACTATATAGAACCTCTATAGTCACTATATAGACCCTCTATAGTTCACTATATAGACCCTCTATAGTCACTATATAGACCCTCTATAATTCACTATATAGACCCTCTATAGATCACTATATAGACCCTCTATAGTTCACTTTATATGGACCTGGGCATTTTGTAGGGGTTTCCAAATCGTGAGTGAAGTATTAATAATAGTTGGGAGCTAATGATGTACCGGGACTCTGCCGACAAAAAAGTTGCCACAGCAGGAATCCGGGTGAAAACTGGGAGGAAGTGGAAGGCTCAGGAAGCCATCGACAGAGCAGAAGCACGACTACAGCACAGCATCTTGGTTGGTAACACAGCAGTGGGTCGGGCGGGACTTGGCAGTTTTCCCAAGCCCCGCTACGACAAAGCCAGAGGAAGACAGAAACGTCATATGGTACAGGATGAGATCAGAGCAGAGGTTGAGGAGGATCGCAGGGTAAAGATGGTGGCTTTGTACCAGCAAGGCGCCTGGACGAGGTGGGAGCACGCCGAGCAGAGAAAAGTCACCTGGTCGGATCTCTGGAGACTTGAAACCCCAGCACATCAAGTTCCTCATTCAAGCTGTATATGACGTTCTCCCAAGTCCAACCAACTTGCAGCGCTGGGGTTTGGCAAACACTGCAGCATGCCAGTTGTGCCAGAAAAGGGCCACCCTCGAGCATATCCTCAGTTGCTGTCCGAAGGCTCTGGGGGAAGGACGGTACCGCTGGCGCCATGACCAGGTCCTTAGGGCCCTGGCTGACACACTTGGTTTAGCAATCACAAGCAGCAGGCACCAGCACACCCCCAAGCAGGCCATCATCTTTGTCAGGGCTGGGGAAAAGGCGCAACATCAGCCAAGCGCCTCCGGGGGGCTTCTCACCACGGCCTCAGATTGGACCATCAAAGTTGACCTGGGGAGGCAGCTTAGGTTCCGAGAGAATATTCTGGCCACGTCACTCCACCCAGATGTGGTGTTAACATCAGAGTCGACAAAACAAGTGGTTCTGGTTGAGCTAACTGTCCCCTGGGAAGACAGACTGGAGGAGGCCAATGAGCGCACGAGGGCGAAATATGCAGAGCTGGTGGCTGAATGTCGGAGCAAAGGCTGGAAAGCACAGTGTGAACCAGTCGAGGTGGGGTGTCGGGGTTTCGCTGGCCAATCACTTCCCCGAACTCTTAAACTTCTTGGAGTAAAAGGGCAGCTGTGCCGAAGTGCCATTAAAAGTATGCTTGAGGCTGCGGAAAAAGCCTCTAGATGGCTATGAATCCGGAGGGGGGACCCATGGAGTAGTGGGCCACTTGGACACAAGTCGGGGACTGATCCCCCGGCTGGGTCACCCGGGTGAGGGTGTTTGATGATCAAAGACCCGAAACACCCTATGATCCCGGGTTCATCACTGATGATGTGTCCAAGTAGCACCTGAAGGTGTATTAAAGAACAGTTGTATCTACACTAACAACAGCTGGTGTTAGCCTCTACTGATTAAAGTCTAAATCTACATTTCATATAAAATTGGTATATTTTATAATTTTTAAATGGTTTAGGGGGAAGTATTTGGGGCCTTGAAATGAATTAAACCTGTTACATCAAAAATGAGACTATTTACAAAAAATTCACGTGAGAAAAACACTTCTGGAATGAATTAATTTCGTAAGTAGAGTATTTTGTTCAGAATAAATAATTCAAAATTAAGACACATCACACTCAGTTATTTAATATTGGTTTTAGTTTGAGGTGTGAGCTGAGAGAGAAGGTTCACATGTGTGGTGTGTTCAGGAGGGATTTCCCACAGCTACACTTTAGAGATGAAGGAGCTTATTTCACACTTCATTTCATTCTGATATCTAGAACAACAGCACGTGATAACACACACACACACACACACACACAGGTTGCCATGTCTCATGAGGACCAAGTTTGTAATCAAGTAGGCATTGGGTAGTGAATGTAAACACATTTTTTAATAAAACAAAACTAAAAATAATGATACAAATTTTAAAATTAAATTTAAAAAATAAATAATAATAATGGATTTGATTTATATAGTGCTTTTCTGGTCACTCAGAGCATTTTACAGTAGTGACCGATTATTCATTCACTCTCACATTCTCCCACTGGTGGTGGTAAACTACATATGTATCCACAGGTGTCCTGGGGAAGACTGGCAGCCATTTTGTGCCTACGGCCCCTCTGACCACCACCAAACATTCATACACCACTTTTGTCCAAGGACACAATGGACTGACTAGGACAGAGCAGGATTTGAACCCCAAACCCTTCAGTTAATGGACGACCCACTCTACCAACCGAGCCATGGCCACCCCAAAAAAGGAATGAATAAATAAATAATTAAAAATTAATAAATAAAAAAAATAATAAATAAATAATTTAAAAAAATCTACATATTTTAAAAAATACACAAAGATAAATCTTTTTTTTAACAAATCTTCAAACCTTTGAAAAATTAATGTTTCGCTTTGCACCTCAACTGTTGGAAAAAAATAACGTATTCATAGGGCCACATCATTTCTATTTTACTAGTGGGGACCTTTGTTTATATTTAACCCTCGTGGGGACCTGAAATTTGCTCCCCATCGTATCAGAGGTCCCCATGGTGTGCCTCTGTAAACATATCAATGTCCCCATATAGATAGGAATACAAGCACACACACACATTATGTTTTTGTGTGTCCCCATGCTGCATTGTCATTCATTTCATAAAAGGTGTTTTTCACCACTGGATGTAAAGAGAGCGTTCAGGACGACACACATGGAAATGTGATCAATGACAGTAGATGGAGACACTTAATTTATGTTCAGTTAATGATAGATTCCATTTACCATATGTGCGCAAAAGTTTACGATATTTACCACATGTCGAAAAACCATTCATTCAGATAAATTTGATCTGACCCCCCCCCCGCAGCAAATCATACCCAGCCTAAAACTCTTGTTTATATTTTCAAGTGACAAAAAGTAAATTTGAACAATGAAAATGTTTGCTGTCAACAGACGATTCTTTCAAACTGTGAAAAACATGAGGTGAAAAAATTAGTAGAATTTAAACAACATTCTGTTTGTTTATCATTTCTATATCTTCATTATAATTTACAGATCACAGTGGATCAAATACAAACAAAACATTTAATATCAGGCAGAATATTGTTAAAATTACAATGACTTCTCTTAAAACCTTTCAAGTTCTTCACATTTCTTATTTCAAATTTTTGACTAAATTATCATTTTTTAGCGCAAATATGTGAAAATATTGATATTTACAAAGAAAAAAGTTGCGGTTGTGAGTATTTATAGATTATTATGATAGTATTTTACTGGTTCTGACCCACTTCAGATTGAATTGGTCTGAATGTAGAACCTGAACTAAAATGATTATTAATATCTTAATAACTATTTTTTCAATTCACAAATTCATCCCAAGGGCTGCGCTAGCAGAGCTAACCCTATTCACTCCATGTATGGGTCTAGTGTTGCTTCATAGTCAGAGGACGCGGGGCTAAAAGGTTGTCTGCCAAATCCTCTGTATGCAATAGGACGGTACTACAACCAATCAGTGTAATCTTTAGGATGACGTAGTTAGAGCGACTGAAAGTTGACGGAAGAGTCTGGAGAAAGTTAGGAATGACTAAACAAAATGGTGGATTATGGAGCTGAACGACTGTTGTCGCTTCTGTAAAAAGAATTTAAAGATTGTTGACGTTTTCTCACATTCTTCACTCATCTGTGATAAAAGGAAATCTACACCTGTTGTTGTTCTTCTTCTATGGTTGTTTACACTTGTTTCTCTACCAATCGTCCCGGCGTCACTTTGTTAGGCCCGCCCTCTGACTCTATACTTCACTGTGATTGGTCGACCAATTTCAGGGAAATCTAGACAAAAGTTACATTGAGCGAAACTAGACTACTACGATAGAACATTAGATTTACTGATGCTAGGAGGAGCTAGTGTGGCTAGGCTACTACGATAGAACATTAGATTTACTGATGCTAGGAGGAGCTAGTGTGGCTAGGCTACTACGATAGAACATTAGATTTACTGATGCTAGGAGGAGCTAGTGTGGCTAGGCTACTACGATAGAACATTAGATTTACTGATGTTAAGAGGAGCTAGTGTGGCTAGGCTACTACGATAGAACATTAGATTTACTGACGCTAGGAGGAGCTAGTGTGGCTAGGCTACTACGATAGAACATTAGATTTACTGACGCTAGGAGGAGCTAGTGTGGCTAGGCTACTACGATAGAACATTAGATTTACTGATGCTAGGAGGAGCTAGTGTGGCTAGGCTACCCAAGTGCTGGAGTGGACCATTGGGCGGCCAAGTTTGGCCCCCGGGCCGCATGTTTGACACCTGTGCGTTACTTGGTTCAGTGGATGGTGTCATATTTTTTTTCCGTGACTGCATGTGAATCAGTGGTTAGTGTGAAACCGCTTTTAGCTTAAACACAACATGACAAAACCCTGACCTAAAAATAACTTTTAATATAAAATCAATACAGCACCATTGTTATAATTTCCTAAATTCAAGTATATGTGTGGTGTGTGTGTGTGTGTGTGTGTGTGTGTGTGTGTGTGTGTGTGTGTGTGTGTGTGAATC
>CM035799.1:46520056-46535718 GCA_020466265.1 Siphamia tubifer | reverse complement strand
GTTTTTTTTTATGGACTGGACTATTTCCAGTGTGTTGTCTATGGACTGGACTATTTCCAGTGTTTTGTCTACGGACTGGACTATTTCCAGTGTTTTGACTACGGACTGGACTATTTCCAGTGTTTTGTCTACGGACTGGACTATTTCCAGTGTTTTATCTATGGAGTGGACTATTTCCAGTGTTTTGTCTATGGACTGGACTATTTCCAGTGTTTCGTCTACGGACTGGACTATTTCCAGTGTTTTGTCTATGGACTGGACTATTTCCAGTGTGTTGTCTATGGACTGGATTATTTCCAGTGTTGTGTCTATGGACTGGACTATTTCCAGTGTTTTTTTTTATGGACTGGACTATTTCCAGTGTGTTGTCTATGGACTGGACTATTTCCAGTGTGTTGTCTACGGACTGGACTATTTACAGTGTGTTTTTTTTATGGACTGGACTATTTCCAGTGTTTTGTCTACGGACTGGACTATTTCCAGTGTTTCGTCTATGGACTGGACTATTTCCAGTGTTGTGTCTATGGACTGGACTATTTCCAGTGTTTCGTCTATGGACTGGACTATTTCCAGTGTTGTGTCTATGGACTGGACTATTTCCAGTGTATCGTCTATGGACTGGACTATTTCCAGTGTTGTGTCTATGGACTGGACTATTTCCAGTGTATTGTCTATGGACTGGACTATTTCCAGTGTTGTGTCTATGGACTGGACTATTTCCAGTGTTGTGTCTATGGACTGGACTATTTCCAGTGTTGTGTCTATGGACTGGACTATTTCCAGTGTTGTGTCTATGGACTGGACTATTTCCAGTGTTGTGTCTATGGACTGGACTATTTCCAGTGTTGTGTCTATGGACTGGACTATTTCCAGTGTTGTGTCTATGGACTGGACTATTTCCAGTGTTGTGTCTATGGACTGGACTATTTCCAGTGTTGTGTCTATGGACTGGACTATTTCCAGTGTTGTGTCTATGGACTGGACTATTTCCAGTGTTGTGTCTATGGACTGGACTATTTCCAGTGTTGTGTCTATGGACTGGACTATTTCCAGTGTTGTGTCTATGGACTGGACTATTTCCAGTGTTGTGTCTATGGACTGGACTATTTCCAGTGTTGTGTCTATGGACTGGACTATTTCCAGTGTTGTGTCTATGGACTGGACTATTTCCAGTGTTGTGTCTATGGACTGGACTATTTCCAGTGTTGTGTCTATGGACTGGACTATTTCCAGTGTTGTGTCTATGGACTGGACTATTTCCAGTGTTGTGTCTATGGACTGGACTATTTCCAGTGTTGTGTCTATGGACTGGACTATTTCCAGTGTTGTGTCTATGGACTGGAC
Source organism: Siphamia tubifer (assembly GCA_020466265.1). Classification (NCBI taxonomy): domain Eukaryota; kingdom Metazoa; phylum Chordata; class Actinopteri; order Kurtiformes; family Apogonidae; genus Siphamia; species Siphamia tubifer. The sequence continues at coordinate 46,534,374 of CM035799.1, read as the reverse complement.
TATTTCCAGTGTTGTGTCTATGGACTGGACTATTTCCAGTGTTGTGTCTATGGACTGGACTATTTCCAGTGTTGTGTCTATGGACTGGACTATTTCCAGTGTTGTGTCTATGGACTGGACTATTTCCAGTGTTTTTTCTATGGACTGGACTATTTCCAGTGTTTTGTCTATGGACTGGACTATTTCCGGAGTTTTGTCTATGGACTGGACTATTTCCAGTGTTGTGTCTATGGACTGGACTATTTCCAGTGTTGTGTCTATGGACTGGACTATTTCCGGTGTTTTGTCTATGGACTGGACTATTTCCAGTGTTTTGTCTATGGACTGGACTATTTCCAGTGTTGTGTTTATGGACTGGACTATTTCCAGTGTGTTGTCTATGGACTGGACTATTTCCAGTGTTGTGTCTATGGACTGGACTATTTCCAGTGTTTTTTCTATGGACTGGACTATTTCCAGTGTTGTGTCTATGGACTGGACTATTTCCAGTGTTGTGTCTATGGACCGGACTATTTCCAGTGTTGTGTCTATGGACCGGACTATTTCCAGTGTTGTGTCTATGGACTGGACTATTTCCAGTGTTTTTTCTATGGACTGGACTATTTCCAGTGTTTTGTCTATGGACTGGACTATTTCCAGTGTTGTGTCTATGGACTGGACTATTTCCAGTGTTGTGTCTATGGACTGGACTATTTCCAGTGTTTTTTCTATGGACTGGACTATTTCCAGTGTTTCTTCTATGGACTGGACTATTTCCAGTGTTGTGTCTATGGACTGGACTATTTCCAGTGTTTTTTCTTCCACATGTTCATTCATTAACAGATGAACAGAGGACGACTGTGGAAGAGTTTGTTAATAAATGATGTTTTCTTTCTTCTTCTGACCAGGTTTGTCAACAGTTTGATCTATCAGATGGTTCCACTGGTGGGTACAGAAATAGTACCAGTGCAGAAGCCCATGGTTACTGTGGTACCCCCCCCTGGACAAGCACATCCACAGGTAGTGTTCTGTAGCCCTGAGTCATGACTGAAGGATAAATGTAGAACCATGCTTTAGTACCATGTTTACAGAACCACTGGGTGGACATGGTACTAGAGCAGGTACTAAATAAACATCACATATAAATGTTCAGTTTAAACTCTTCTGTTGATGTGTTTATACCTGATGAAAACTATTTAACTGGTTCAGACGCTTGACTTCAACATGAGTGGATGAAGCAGCGTCAGTGAAGATGACGGACAGATGTTTAATCTAATCACATGTAAGGATTTTAAATAAGACCCTCCTTTGGAAACAGAGCGGGTGTGGAAGAGTCCCAGATGGTATAGTGAGATACCATCTGAAATACTAGAGATACTGATCAATAAGTTTTGGACAGAAGCCAAAGATTTTCCCACAATCTGTGCTGTAGATATTACTAACTAGCTGGTCCCGCAGTCATCCTACGACACTAGCAACAGATGAAAGACTACAAATGTTTTGGGTCATAGAACCTTTTGTCAGTGGGTGGGTCCACAACCTCGTTACTAAAAGGCTCAATGTTTATTATGGTTTGGTCTTCACCGGGGTGAGTGTTTTATTTATAAAGATTCAACGTCAAAATGTATTGCATGTTTACATTAGTTGCTACTGCTAGCGGCTAGCAGTAGCGACTAATGTAAACAAACATGTAACTCATCTTGTGTCGAGGTAAACTGTATCACAACAGTATAAATGAACATTTAACAACAACCTAATGATATATAGCACATCACCTAAAAAGTTAGCTTTGGAACATACCTCTGACCAAGTGGTCGCTGCAGACACGGCATTAGCATTAGCATTAGCAGACTCTGCTCCCGACTGCAATTACAGATTTAAAATCCACTTTACGGCTTTCTTTGTGAGCCTTTTCCATTTCTAACCTTTGTGAATGACAATCTTTGGTACTCTAAAAAAAATAACTTTTCCTTCTGTCGGTTAGAACAACTGTCGCAGCCGGAAACTACACAAAACATAGACATTTTCCCAACAGAAAACTCAGTCAGCTTCACTTCCTGCCCTCCATCTGAAAACCACGTAATGACTATATATAAATGTGATGTCACGTGAAACCAACCTATTGCTTGAAGCTACTTTCTCTCAACAATGCTAGTGTTGTCACTGCTAACAGCTGTGTGCCTTAGCATACTACTTTCGTCAGTTGTTGGGCAGTGTTAGCGGTTGCTACATTCAGGATACTCATTTTGATTCATTTTATAGATTTTGTTTGTTCATTTTATGGATTATTTTGTTAATTGTTGGTCATTTTACTGAATATTTTGGTCATTTTTGTTCATTTTACTGAATATTTTGGTATTTTTTTCATTTTACTGAATATTTTGGTCATTTTGGTCCTTCTTACTGAATATTTTTGGTCAATTTAGTTAATTTTACTGAATAGTTTTGTTCATTTGTGTTAATTTTACTTCATATTTTTGTTCGTTTTATGGATTTTTTTGTTCATTTTACTGAATATATTTTTCTGTGCACCTTATCAAACTACTTTCATCAGTTGTTGGGCATAGCAGCTGCTATGTGCAGGTGCACAGCTGTTAGCAGTGACAACGCTAGCACATTGATCACTATTGAGAGAAAGTAGCTCCAAGCAATGACGAGGTGTGAGATTTGGTTCCATAATGGTTTTGTTATGTAAATAAATCACTCATTCCAACACATACTGTTTTGAGAAGAAACCCATTTTATTTTGTTGACCCCAGGAAACCTGCCGGGACTACTTTGGCTTTGACCAGAACTGGGCTCATAGGACACTGTCGGGGGTAAGAACGCTCTTCCATTTCTGCAGTGCACAATGAATGGACGCATTCCATTCATTGTTTATACAATCCATCCAAATGCTGTTTCCGTACTCACAAGGCCTTCTGGGAGCAAGACGGAGATGAATGGAGCATCAGAAAGTAGAGCCTGCGCGACCGTACGTCCATGATCCAATGACAGTGGATCGTGGGGGTGTGTCCGTGATGAAGGCACCGTGATGAAGAGCCACAAAAAAAAAAAAGAAAATACTGATAATGGAGCAGATCCTTATCACCGCTGTCAGCTGCCAATGACAGTTTGTCTGTCCCTCACCACTGTGGACACTGTGGACACTGTGGACACTTTTTAAAAGCAGATGAAGACCATGTGTTCAGACTGAACTTTGTTTGTGTTGTTGTTTTTTCTGTTCTAGGTCTATTTCTGTTGTTTATATGTTTGCTTCCTGATTTTTCTGTATGTTTTATGCCTGTATTGCTTTTGTAAAACACCTGTGACTTTAATGCTCTTAAATAAAGTTTATTGTTATTATTATTACATAGAGACACTTATCTAAAGGACGAGGCATGAAGGAAGGTGGTTGAAAATTGTTGGTGTCTGTGGTGAGTTGATGTTATGTGTGTGAACTGTACAAAACTACTGCAAACACCGTTATGGGTGCTAATGTAATGTGTCGTTTGTCTTTGTGATTGACAGCTGGACATATGTGACCCGCCACCACGAAACCAGGCATAAGTCGCGCTGAGCCGTTCAGAGCTACAGCCAAATTTAGGCTGGAAGGTGATTTGTTATTAGTGTTTACACCTTATCAAAAAACGGTACCTTAACACCTCTATGTTCACTTCCTGTGGTCATTACATTGAAATCCAATCAATAAAGGTGTTTATTGAGTCAATTATTTAAGCGGCGACAAAAGTTCAGGTATTGCTGAGCAAAGACAAAGACGACTTCCACCTCTTTTCGCCGAACAAAACGATCTCCGTTCCGTGGGTAAACACCCAAGTGTTTGGTACGAGGTAAAAGCTTATATTGAATGTTCTGTCCAATGGTGTAAGCCAAATGATTATAATACGTCACACTTCTGTCCTATTATTATAATATATAAAACTTCTGTGACATGTCCATCAGAGTGTCCTTTAACATCTGTCAACAATTTGTGTCAATCGGATACAAATTATTATGCGTTGCTAAGGACTTCCTACCCCAAAACAGTCCAAAACTTTAACGGACAATATCTAAAAATATGCAAATTGTAAAATATGTCCAAATGTGGATATTAAAATGACCATAACTTTGGTTCTACTTGTGATAGAAACATCATTTTTTCACCATCTTAAACCTTAGTTTCCACTCTACCAAGATACACACATAACTCTGTTTGGATTTACACACACTTATGCCTGGTTTACTGGTGGTGAGTCACATATATGTTATGTATAGGGAAAGAATGAAACAAAGGGCATCACTATTCAGGTCTTTCCTTCTTTGTAGTCGTCCATGAACATTTGGGTGTCTACCTTCTTTATCATGCCAGAGCATTCATGGGTGAATGAATAATTCACAGAGAACGTCCACACATTTGTTCACTCACACACACGGCAGCTTGTTATAAGTAATACAGCAACACCAGGGGGACCTTTCTGGCACGATGACGTGGAAGAGCGCCCTAAGTCACTGTGGGTGAAGACACTGATGACACTGTACCTTTAATCACATGAATGTTTTTGTGTCTCTGCCATGTTTTTACTTCATGAATCTTAAACAGTTCAATGAAATATTCTCTTATTTGACATTACGTAAAGAGAATTGTATGTAATATCCTAATTATAATACACTTAGAACTGAATAAAAGAGAATAAAATCATTTAGAGAGCGTCGCAAACACACATACACCAACGTAGAAATCACACATCAGGTCAGTTTGTTCTTTTTCGAGCATATTTTAACACATTCCATTCGACTCTGAAGCACGCGCCATAACAGCTGAATTTTCTCACTTGTTTACATTTTTTTATGAGTTTTTAAACAACTTCAGATTTTTGTATTGTTAATTTGTCAATAACTGATGAAATTAACCAACTCCGTCTGTTGAAAAGGTGATTATTATTATTATTATTATAATAATAATTAGAATTATTATTATATGTCATTCTGCATTAAGGTTGATTTTTACAGCTTTTGTCGACAGTCACGCTGTAGCTTTTTATGGAAACGACACAAAGATTGACACAAATTTTTAAGGAAAAACAAATTGAAAGTATTTGACATGTACCGTCATCAACATTGCAACATGTATAACTGGGTAAAAAATATGAATAAATAAAAATAAAAATTACCATTCAAGCATCATTTGTACATCACAACATTTTCTGAATCACACAAAAAAATACACACACACACACACACACATATATATATATATATATATATATATATATATATATATATATATATATATATATATATATATATATATATATATATATATATATATATATATTAGTGCTGTCGAGTGATTAAAGGTTTTAATCAGATTAATCACAGGTTTGCTTTGGATGAATTTCAATTAATCGTGATTAAGTATTTATTTTGAATCTATATTAATTGCGTTGCATTTTTCATGAGCAAACCGAGTCAAGAAACAAGTGAATATATCTGCACTGAATGTCTTTTACCAAACTGGGTGATGCATTAGCCTAGTGTTAGCGTTAGCCTAGTGCTAGCATTAGCCTAGTGTTCAGGATTTATTGCGTCCTATAGATCACAGGTGTCAAACTACGGTCCTCGGGGGTCCTGCATGTTTTAAATATTTCCCTCTTTCACATGATTCAGTTTAACCCTTTAACTCCTGAAACATTAGCAGTTCTGCAGTAAAAAAATAATTAAAATAAGCAACAAAATGGCTAAAGACATCAATAAAATGAACACAAATCAATAATGACAAAATAATTAATAACGTGAAGAAATTAAGACACAAATGGAGCAAAATGAAAGAAAAAATAATAATAAAAAGCAAAATGTAGAAAAACACACAATGAGAAATGAAATGAACAAAAAAAATAATAAATATTTACAAAATTATAAATAACATGGGAAACATTGCAAAAAAAAATGTAGAGAACTAGTGTTGAAATTTGGTCCCAGCTGTTTTAATTTGTTTTTTTTGCTAAACCATTTTCCTTTTGAAGTCTATTCCATGAACAAAACTCAGTAAAAAAAAAAAAAAGATGAGTTACATTTTTCCCAATATTTCCACTAAACCATCCATTCAAAAGACATCAGAGTTAATAATCAGCTCCTCATCATCATCTCTGCAGAAGATAGTGGAATGATAGAATGGTTTCCATGGTGATGGAAGAGGGAAACGTCTAAACCATGCAGGACACTAACCCCCCCCCCAGGACGTGGACTGTAGAACCTGACTGGTGCAGAAAGTGTATAAAATATGAGTGTTATAAAGTGATTATCAGTAAAGTGACTGTGAGGGTGGTGTGTGTCAGCAGTTCGTGGACATCAAACCTTGTTTCACCTCGTAACAACAGGAGGGAATAGATCTGAACTAGAACCCACACCACATCATTGTCATTTTGACACTAGATCAGTTTTTTTTACAACCTGACAACATTTTACTGAAGTGTTTGGGGGTTTTTTTGGTTGTTTTTATTTTACTATTTGTGCTTCTATCTTTGTAAGAGACAAAAAAAGTGATGGTTAATAACAGACACCTGCACTCATCCACAGTTACGGGTCATTGAACAATATTTAAATGATATTAGGGTTTTGGTCGTTCATAAACATTAAAATAACCTGGTAAAACATTGTAATTTAAATATTTGGTACAATTTCCTAGTATTGATACATACACTTTATTGACTGAACTTCTGTGAAGGTGCTCGTAAGTCAACTATGATCTGAATTCATAGTCTGGAGACGATCCATAGACTGAGCTGAAGCAGATCGACGGCTGTCTATCAAACTGCTCTGCACGTAATAGGCTAGTGCTGTGACCAATCAGAGCAAAGAACAACGTATACAGAGTGACGAAAACAAGTTTAAACTAGCCTCTATCTGGTTGTTTTAACATCCTGTAGGCTAGGCTAGTTAACGCTAACACATCTTTACATTTTTATGTGTTTTTAACAGTTTTTAAAACCATTTTCACATCTGTGTATGTTCCTTAACGTCTCTTTTAACACTTTTTTTGTGTATTGTGTATACTTGGTTAAATTGAGTGTTTTTCCAGTGTTATTTTATGGTTTTTACTCTCTCTAAAGTGACCATGGCTGACTTGAAAGGCATCACCAAATTCATTTATTATTATTATTATTATTATTATTATTATTATTATTATTATTATTATTATTATTATTATTATTGTTGTTGTTGTTGTTGTTGTTGTTGTTGTTGTTGTTGTTGTTGTTGTTATTGTTATTATTATTATTATTATTGTTGTTATTATTATTATTATTATTATTATTATTATTATTATTATTATTATTATTATTATTATTGTTATTGTTATTATTATTATTATTATTATTATTATTATTATTATTATTATTATTATTGTTATTATTATTATTGTTGTTGTTGTTGTTGTTGTTGTTATTATTGTTATTATTATTATTGCATGCATCTGATTGTATGAATCAAGTTTTTCAAGGAAAAAAAACAAACAAAATCACACTGATCATGTTGAGGGCTTCAAAACTCATGTTTCAAAGATGAGACATTTGGAAATATAGGATTAAATCAACTCTAGTTCTAAACCAAAACCTCTTGAATGTAATGATTTACATTATGGGGATGTGGAATGGGTTCCATAGGGTAGTATTGGCCAGGAACACACACACACACACACACACACACACAATCAGCCCTATCACCATTACAGACATTCACACAAACATACACATGCACTCCAATCAGAGCCCAATGAACCCATACAGACAAACGTGCAGAAAAGAGTCGATGGGGTTGAAAAAAAAAACAGGAAAAACATGGGTTTGTTTGATTTCTGTAGCTGTGAAATAATGTTTGCAATCTCATCCTCTAACACTCATTTGATTGGAGTCCATTTTGTTGGACTGAATGGAGTGAAACAGGCAGCGACAATCACATGTAAGAGAAGGAAAAATAGGATTTTGTAGGAAATAATAATCTACTGGAGCTTTTAGGTTGTGTCGTACCTTCCCATGTGTGGTGTTTACAGTTGACATTTACATCTGGTACTAAAGATGAAATCTGTGTCTAGACACATTATTAACATCAGTTACACTGGGAAAAAAAAATGTAAATAATAAAAAATATATATATATATATATATATATATATATATTATTATTATTATTATTATTTTTTTTTAAGTCGTACTTGAAAGACTTTAATTTCTTCCAAAATTTCTGTGGCATTTAAAAAGTTTCACCATTTTTGTGATTTTTGGCTTTTGGGCCAAATTTGGAGCCATACTGTGGATCAACCAAGGTAGATATTTGTAATATGAGCATAGATTGTGATTCTAGAGGAAAAGGTCTCCAGGGAAACCAAAAATCTGATATATTGGTCAAATGATAGAGGAGCAGTGGAAGCTCAAAGTTGGACCAAACGCAGCTTTGTCCAAAAAATAAAAAATAAAAAATACCCCACATTTTGGAAGGCCTTTACTTCAAACTATTAAGTATATGGGTCTAATACTTGGTATTATTTCATAAGTCCAGAAAAGGAACCTTTGTGGTTTTTTTGAGAATTTTGGGGGTGGCCTTGGAAACTTTGACATGGAATGACCCCAGTGTTTACACTGGGAACCAAGCGCTCCCTGGACCAATTACAACTGAGCTAAGACCAGCTTTTCCAGTTCGGTTGTTTTTTTCACAAATTCACAATCGAACCAACGCAAAGACTTGTTCTGGAACAAAGGCTCCCATCTATCCAGTTGTAAAAACACCCATGAGTCACTGGAACACATTCATTTATTCAGTTTTCTATATTTATATACAGTTATACCTCAACTTACCACAGACCCAGCTAATGAATAATCCAAGTTTATAAATACCTTTACCTCAATATTTTATTTCTGAATGTGAAAGAAAACAAAAACAAAACCCCCGAGATGTAAATACAGTACTGTACGTAACGTACATCATCATTTTGACTTTTTATCTCATCATTTTGACTTCCCTTCATGCACATTATATATGAAAAAACTAAGTAAATAAACCATTCATTGTTGGTTCACTTTATAGTAAATTTTCCAGTGTCAAAAAATACACTGTCAGAGTATTTTAAATAAATGAATAAATAAATATGTAATATATAAATAAATAAAGACAGTTAGACCCAACTCACCGCTCCCTCAGCCAATGGGATGCTCCGTAGAGTTTGTACAGTTCTGTGTTTACAAGCGGAACAGATCCTGGATCACTTTGAAATATTATATTGCGGTAAATGGAAAAGTGATCCAGAATCCAGGATCTGTTCCAGATCATCACTAAAATGTAATCATTTGTTCCATGTGGCACTAACAACACATCGTGAACTTTTTTATCAAAATCCGTTCAGAACTTTTTGGGTAATCCTGCTAACAAACAAACAGATGAACAGATGAACCACAAATCCCCTCGTTGTAACAAGGGGATTTGTAACAAATTATATGTAATCTGTGATCTTGTCAAATCACGAATACGTCATTATCATGAAAACAGCAAATATCTGCTGTGACAACACGAAATTCAATATGGCGTCAGACCGGTTCAGCTGAAATTTGATCTTTCATCCTTGTATCCGTCTCCTTCTACATGATGAATTTACGAACGATCTGTCAAGAATTGGCGACAATAGAGTGAGAAAAGTGGAAACAGACAGACAGACAAACAGTTAAAGCAACATAAATTCAGTGAATCTCTGGTTCACTGAAGTTAAACAGATGAATTCCTCTTTGGTGGAACTGTCTTCATTTAAAGGGGGGGGTGGTCTGCGCCCTCAGACTGCTCTTATACTTTATTTATGTATTTATTGTTCTGTTTTCCTCGCATTCAAAATCCATAAAATGTTGGTGGAGCCACATTTGGGTTCATGAGAATTTACCCAGAAAAAGTGGAAAAGTGGAAAATATGTTTTAGAAGTGATCGAGTGTAAAAGAAAAAAACATATTTTTATATTTTAGGATTTATTTCAACCACTAAAACCTCAAGGATATTGATTTGTTTCATTTTTTTTAGATTCATGAGAATCACCCACATGTCTAACCTTGAACATATCTGACAGAATCACCATTTCAACTTTAAATTCACAAGAGAAATCTCTGTTCCTTTATCTTTTATGACGGGACATAAACTAGAAACAAATAAAACATCAATCAATACTTTTAGCACATATACAACTTCACATTTACAAATGTTTGTGCTACAACGCTGAAGCTAATAAAACATCTGCGTCATCCTCAGCTAGCATACGTAGTTAGCTCAGCTAGCATACTTAGTTAGCTCAGCTAGCATACTTATTTAGGTCAGCTAACATACTTAGTTAGCTCAGCTAGCATACTTAGTTAGCTCAGCTAGCATATATAGTTAGCTCAGCAAGCATACTTATTTAGTTCAGCTAGCATACTTATTTAGCTCAGCTAGCATACTTAGTTAACTCAGCTAGCATACTTATTTAGCTCAGCTAGCATACTTATTTAGGTCAGCTAACATACTTAGTTAGCTCAGCTAGCATACTTAGTTAGCTCAGCTAGCATACTTATTTAGCTCAGCTAGCATACTTAGTTAGCTCAGCTAGCATATATAGTTAGCTCAGCAAGCATACTTATTTAGTTCAGCTAGCATACTTATTTAGCTCAGCTAGCATACTTAGTTAACTCAGCTAGCATACTTATTTAGCTCAGCTAGCATACTTATTTAGGTCAGCTAACATACTTAGTTAGCTCAGCTAGCATACTTAGTTAGCTCAGCTAGCATACTTATTTAGCTCAGCTAGTATACTTAGCCACATGCTAAACCAGTACAAAGACAAAACCACATCTTACACCATAAACTCTGTCCTGCATCGTTAACCGATCATGTTCACATGACTAAAAAAACGGGACAATAAAGATGAGGCGGCAGCATATTCTCCTGCAGTTTTCTGCAGTTTATGACAAAAGCTACTGCGCAGACGCAGATACTTGCTACGAGACCACGCCCCCTGCTGGATACAGGAAGTACTGTCCACTCACTCATAAACGTCTGATCATTTCTGGAGGATAAGTTAAAAAAACATTTTGATGTATATTTTTTAAAAAGACAATAATTTATATAAAATTTTAATAATTAATTATTTAATAATTTAGTTTTTTTCCATCATAATTTTTGACTTTTTATTTTATTGACTTTTCATGTCATGATTTAATTTTTTTATCTTTTAATTTAGATTTTTGTACCTCATAATTATGGCTTTTTATGTAATGTTTTACACTTTTTATCTCATTATTTATATTTTTACCTTGTCATTTACTTGTCTCATAATAATTATGACTTTTTATTGCAGAACTTTGACTTTTTACCTCATAGATATGACTTTTTAATCTTACAAGTATGATTAATGATTAATAATTTTCACTTTTTATCTCATAATTTAGATTTTAGCATAATTCTGACTTTTGTATATGTATGTGTTTATTACACACCATCATTTATATTAAAAACATGAGCTAACGGTTTGTCATTTGTCATTTGTTTTCTGATTCATTCGATTAAAATATGTTATGTAAGGTTTAACACATTTAATGCTTGAAGACGATCCTAAAATTGTATAGCAGTGTTATTAGTATTGTGGTTATTGTTTTTTTTTAATTCTATTTTTTGGCACATGTCGTTACCCATATGCTGTACATTACCCCCATAAAACCAAACTAAATGTGTTCCTTCTTGGTGTTTTTCCAGCTAACCTGCTGGGCCCTTTAATGGGAAAATGTGTCCTTTCCTGGTTAAAGTGGATTAAACCTATGTCCATATGGTTCCGTGGACGCTGCAGACCATCTGGACAACCTTCCTTACACATCAAATCAAATGTGGCCAAAGGGTCCATTTGGTATTCGCTTTTTATAATTGGTTGGATCATCAATAACATATTGGAAAGCTAATTAATCTGGATCAGGATTATATATGAGGGTAATTACATCAAGTGATGCACAAGGCAGGTTAGTCAAACGTGTTCCATTTAAATCAGGCCCTGTAGTCAATCAAAATTATGACAAAAATGTAATTTCTCTTTGGAGAGGACACTTAAAAATGTTAAGTAGCTGCCAAGGCGCTCTTTACTTCTCCTCCAAATGTCAGACACACCCACTGCTTTATGGTTTTTATTCCAACCATTATAGACCTGCTGGACCACAGGGTGAAGCCTCCCTAATTATAGATTTATTCATTTATTTTAAACAAATGTACACATAATAATGTAATGTATATTATATATATGTATATATATATATCTGTATAATGAAGTGGAAATGTTGCTTGTATTTGTTTGCACTGTAGAAAATGATGTTGGGTTGTTTGATAAATTTGTAAAATATAAACTTTTTATCTCATATTTTAGATTTTTCTGTATGTCCCCAGTAGTTCTGCCAGACCTACTGGGGACATCTAAAAGGAAATAAATGCAATTGAACAATCAATGACCTTAAAATTAGACCACCTTCAGACCAATGTGATGGAAAGTGGGTCAGAACCAGGAAAATAAGAACAGAATAATAATATATAATAATATATAATAATAATAATAAACTGAACAAATCTGAACTCAAACCTCTTAAAAGCATCGATTGATCTGTAAGATTGAAGGATGATAAACTTAATTCCATTAATTTTTCTTAATTTTACTATTTTTCGCCACTCAAAAACATTTTCTTGAGTGGCGAGAGAGGGGGAGAGAATTCAGAGATTTTATGTCATGATTTAAATTTTTTTATCTCATTATTTATATTTTTACCTCAAAATTTTTTACTTTTCATCACATGGTTACTTGTCTTATAATAATTATGACTTTTTATTGCATAAGTTTGACTTCCTGCCTCATAGATTGGACTTTTTCATTTTAAAAATATGATTTTTATCTCATAATTTTTTACTTTTTATCTCATAATTTTGTATTTTTATCCCAAAATGATGACTTTTTAAAATCTCATAATTAAGGAAATAGATTTAAATATGTGGTTGGTTGATACGTTGGTCAAATATAAACTGTATAAAACAGTATTTGGTAATTTAGTAAAAACACACTCAGTTCCATTTTATTCAGTAATAACATCTATTATCACTGGTTAATTTATTAAACCTCATTTATATCCTCCGTTCATTTACACAAACATATGTTGCCACAATTAACTTTATTTACTTTTATAATACTGGAATATTTTTGAAAAATAATTCAACGAATTTCCAGAGCGTCTAACTATTCCAGTTTTCCAGGCTCCAGTTTTCCAGGTTCTCCAGTTTTCCAGGTTCTCCAGTTTTCCAGGTTCTCCAGTTTTCTAGGTTCTCCAGTTTTCAAGTTCTCCAGTTTTCCAGGTTCTCCAGTTTTCCAGGTTCTCCAGTTTTCAAGTTCTCCAGTTTTCCAGGTTCTCCAGTTTTCAAGTTCTCCAGTTTTCCAGGTTCTCCAGTTTTCCAGGTTCTCCAGCCTCCTCCTTATTCAACACTTGTTTGATTTCATCATGTGAATGTTTTCTCCTTTTCTCTTTTCAGCTGAATGATCTCTCTCTTTTGCTTTATCTTCTCTCTCTCCCTCTTTCTCTCTCTCCCTCTCTCTTTTGCTTTATCTTCTCTCTCTCCCTCTTTCTCTCTCTCCCTCTCTCTTTTGCTTTATCTTCTCTCTCTCCCTCTTTCTCTCTTTTGCTTTATCATCTACCCCCCCCTCTCTCTCCTCTTCCTCCTCTGCCTACACCTCTCCTCCTTTTATTTGCCTCCTTTTCTCAGTGTCCTTCATCTTCTTAAGTCCTTCTCCTTGCTCTTTCTGCAGCCTTTCTTCTTCTTCTGCCGTTCTTCTCCTTGTCTTCTGCGCTGTGACCTCTCACCCTCTCTATTTTCCCTTGGCCTTTTCTCTTTCCCCTTTTCTCTTTTCGCAGCTCTTTTCTCCTTCACTCTGGGTGTCGGGTCTTTGTGCAGCCTCTCAGGCCCCAGTGGGACATCCAGGCGGAGAAAGGCCTGGAAAACAAACTGTAAAGAGAGGAAGAGCGAGAGAGAGAGAGAGAGAGAGAGAGAGAGAGAGAGAAGGAAAGGACAGAAAGGAGGGGCCAGGGCTTCCCCCCATGAATCTGTCTAAGCCTGGAGGTGGAGGAGGTAGTGGAGGTGGTGGTGATGGTGATGGTGATGGTGATGGTGGTGGTGATGGTGGTGGTGGTGATGGTGGTGGTGGTGATGGTGATGGTGATGGTGGTGGTGATGGTGGTGGTGATGGTGGTGGTGGTGGTGATGGTGATGGTGGTGGTGATGGTGGTGGTGGTGATGGTGGTGGTGGTGGTGGTGATGGTGATAGTGGTGGAGGAGGTGGTG
>CM035799.1:46515056-46517556 GCA_020466265.1 Siphamia tubifer | reverse complement strand
ACACAGACACACACATACACACAGACACACACAGACACACACACACACACACACACACAGACACACACACACACACACACACACACAGACACACACACACACACTGATCTCTGACCTTTACACTTACAGATAAACTACCAGATGAAAAACATTTATTTATTTATTTAATTGTTACTGTCTCTCTCTCACGAGGAAGTTGTCAAATGATGTCTCCACTAATGTCAGCATCATGTACTTGTTTTAATTTATTCTATTTATTGTTGTGAACTGACACACAAAAATGTACACTGAAAAAAATAGAATCAACTTCCATTTTGACTTTTTCTCTTAAAATTATGCATTTTCTCACTTGTAATTTTTTTCAAGTCTCATAATGACTTTTTCTCTATTGTGACTTTTTTTTTTTGCCCGTCTTTCCTAAATGTCCTGTCCATATCTACAGTGACCCTATCAAACATTATTTACACACTAACTCACTTTTAAATACTTTATTTTAGATACTTTTGAACCTTTTCAGATTTTTCCTTTTTGACTTTTTAACTCATTATTTTGACTTTTCATGGTCACACATAAAACCATCCAGTTGAGGGAACTAAACTCAATTGCATAGTGTTAGGATTATTTTAATTTAATTTGACTCAACTATATTTTTTTTTACATGTGACCTATTGAAGAAGTTTTTTTTAAGTTGATTCAATGTTTTACTTTTTTCAGTGTACCTGTTTTTAACTTGTACTTAATAAATATCAGCCATTTTCATACAAGACTGGAACATTCATGTGTGTGTGTAGTTTTATTTTTTTTTATTTTTTATTTTTTACATCATTTCGTGAAACTTGCTTTGACAAACTCTTATTTCCGGTTGGTTGTCAGTTGGATTTGGCTCAGATCAGATGTTTTCTTCCCATTAGTGGATGAAAAGTGGATGATGTTTTGTTTGTGTCCATGTAAACTACCAGCCTGGATGTGAATTCTAAGAAGAGGACTCAGTGTTTCTCAGTGAAAACTCTTATGTTAGAGCGTGAGTGCTTCAAAGCCTCTCTGCTGCTCCTTCAACAGCCACCATTAGCTACTATTAGCTACAAAATGGAGGCTGTTAAGGGTCAACAAAACAACACACACTCGCAGTACTAATATCCATACTGTCATGAGTACATGTACACCCAGTACTTTTTCTGTACTTACTGAGTGTACATATTTCAGTGGGTCAACACTGCTCCAATTCCAGTGCTGAGAATAACACTGTTAGATTATAACACTGTTAGTGTACAACACTGTTAGAGTGTAACAGAGTTAGAGTATAACACTGTTAAAGTATAACACTGTTAGAGTATAACACTGTTAGAGTATAACAGTGTTAGAGTATAACACTGTTAGAGTGTAACACTGTTAGAGTGTAACACTGTTAGAGTATAAAACTGTTAGAGTATAACACTGTTAGAGTGTAACACTGTTAGAGTGTAACACTGTTAGAGTATAACACTGTTAGAGTATAACACTGTTAGAGTGTAACACTGTTAGAGTGTAACACTGTTAGAGTATAACACTGTTAGAGTATAACAGTGTTAGAGTATAACACTGTTAGAGTGTAACACTGTTAGAGTATAAAACTGTTAGAGTATAACACTGTTAGAGTGTAACACTGTTAGAGTGTAACACTGTTAGAGTATAACACTGTTAGAGTATAACACTGTTAGAGTGTAACACTGTTAGAGTGTAACACTGTTAGAGTATAACACTGTTAGAGTATAACACTGTTAGAGTATAACACTGTTAGAGTATAACACTGTTAGAGTATAACAGTGTTAGAGTATAACACTGTTAGAGTGTAACACTGTTAGAGTATAACACTGTTAGAGTGTAACACTGTTAGAGTATAACACTGTTAGAGTATAACACTGTTAGAGTATAACACTGTTAGAGTGTAACACTGTTAGAGTATAACACTGTTAGTGTACAACACTGTTAGAGTGTAACAGAGTTAGAGTATAACACTGTTAAAGTATAACACTGTTAGAGTATAACACTGTTAGAGTATAACAGTGTTAGAGTATAACACTGTTAGAGTGTAACACTGTTAGAGTGTAACACTGTTAGAGTGTAACACTGTTAGAGTATAAAACTGTTAGAGTATAACACTGTTAGAGTGTAACACTGTTAGAGTGTAACACTGTTAGAGTATAACACTGTTAGAGTATAACACTGTTAGAGTGTAACACTGTTAGAGTGTAACACTGTTAGAGTATAACACTGTTAGAGTATAACAGTGTTAGAGTATAACACTGTTAGAGTGTAACACTGTTAGAGTATAACACTGTTAGAGTGTAACACTGTTAGAGTATAAAACTGTTAGAGTATAACACTGTTAGAGTGTAACACTGTTAGAGTGTAACACTGTTAGAGTATAACACTGTTAGAGTATAACACTGTTAGAGTATAACACTGTTAGAGTGTAACACTGTTAGAGTGTAACACTGTTAGAGTATAACACTGTTAGAGT
>CM035799.1:46462556-46510056 GCA_020466265.1 Siphamia tubifer | reverse complement strand
GCCTCCGCAAAGAAGGTTATGTTTTACCTTACGTTTGTTAACTTCGCGTATCAGAACACACCGAACAGTAGTTTATGAATAAGTTCTGAACAACCAGATCCAAACCTTGACAGACTGGTGCTGCTTTAATGTGTTAGCGTTAGCATTAGCACAGACTGGTGCTGCTTCACTGAGGTCTGAACTCTACCACTGATCTAGTTTAATGTGTTAGCGTTAGCGTTAGCACAGACTGGTGCTACTTCACTGAGGTCTGAATTCTACCACTGATCTAGTTTAATGTGTTAGCTATAGCGTTAGCACAGACTGGTGCTGCTTCACTGAGGTCTGAACTCTACCACTGATCTAGTTTAATGTATTAGCGTTAGCGTTAGCACAGACTGGTGCTGCTTCACTGAGGTCTGAACTCTACCACTGATCTAGTTTAATGTGTTAGCGTTAGCGTTAGCACAGACTGGTGCTGCTTCACTGAGGTCTGAACTTTACCACTGATCTAGTTTAATGTGTTAGCATTAGCGTTAGCACAGACTGGTGCTGCTTCACTGACGTCTGAACTTTACCACTGATCTAGTTTAATGTGTTAACGTTAGCGTTAGCACAGACTGGTGCTGCTTCACTGAGGTCTGAACTTTACCACTGATCTAGTTTAATGTGTTAGCGTTAGCGTTAGCACAGACTGGTGCTGCTTCACTGAGGTCTGAACTTTACCACTGATCTAGTTTAATGTGTTAGCGTTAGCATTAGCACAGACTGGGGCTGCTTCACTGAGGTCTGAACTTTACCACAGATCTAGTTTAATCTTTTAGCGTTAGCGTTAGCACAGACTGGTGCTGCTTCACTGAGGTCTGATCTCATTATAACAAACCCGTGAAAAACTAATCTTGGTTTGTGAGTCTTGTATCTGGGTCCAGATTCTTTTCCTGATCTTGTGTCAGAATAAATTTGAAACATGAGGTTCTTCAGTACTCAAATTTTCCCCCTGAATTCAAGATTTGTCCTTTTTATTATTATTTATTTGTTGTTTCAGTCAAGGTTTTTTTTTTCTTTTTTTACTTAATGAATTTATCCCTGAATTCAATAGTTGTCTTTTTTTCTCTTCTTCAATATTTTTTTTTGCTTAAATTTTATTTTTCATTCAAGATTTTTTTCTTTTTTTGCTTATTAAATTTTCCCCCCAAATTCAAGATTTGTCTATTTTTAATTCTTTGCTGAATTCAAAATGTTTTTTGATTAAATCAAGATATATTTTTTGGTTTGTTTCATTCAGTATTTTTCTGTTGTTGCTTCTTTCTATCAGATGTATCTGGATGTGATCTCCACTTGGAGGGGTTCTCTCTCTCGCTCTCTCTCTCTCTCTCTCTCTCTCTCTCTCTCTCTCTCTCTCTCTCTCTCTCTCTCTCTCTTTATCACCCCCCCCCCTCCCCTCTCTCCCTAATGAAGGGAATTATCTACAATGGATCCACTTTCTAGTGTGGAATCAGGAGACACACAGTGGGATGCAGAGACAGGAAGTGTGGATGTGATGGCGTTAATACAGAGCCCAGAACCACAGAAGAAGAAGCACAAGCCACAGAGAGTGATTGCCTATTGACTTGATGAAAGAGAGGATGCATCATTATAGAATTGTAAATCCCAAAAAGATTGGGTGTAATAGGCCTTTGACTCCGCCCACTGCTACTCTGGTAATTCATCCCTCTCTCTCTCTTTCCATCCCTCTCCATCTTTTTCTTTGGCCCTGTCACCCATCAATCTTTTTCCAATTACCTGCTCTGTCTATCCACAAATCCATCATAATCATTTCCATGGTAACGGCTTGCATCCTCCATTGGCCGCGGCCTATTGTTCACTATAATTGCACGCCAAAAAGCAGCCTTTAGATGAGCGAAGGGGATCGGCAGGAAGAGTCGGAGCAGGATATTGTCTCCGCTCACGGCGACTAATATCCCTCCTGTGCCTCCGTAAGAGTCAACTTCGAGGTGGGGGGGGGTCTGTTGAATTTCAACCCTGGCGTCCATTTATCAGACGCTTTATTAGCCATTATGTGCAGATCGTCTTCATCCAGAGCTGATGAAACATGGTCTCCACCCCCCACCCCCCGGACCATCGTCAATTGTTGTTCAAATAAAAAATTAGATCAGCCGGCGCAAGGTCAGCGAAGAATAACGACAAAAACAATACGGTGCGACGTGTTTGTCCTGAAACTACAGTAGATGAATTAGATTGAACAGACTTTCAGTCATTGTCATTTTACGGCAATATGTGTAAATGTATTATTAGGTTCAAAAGTAAAGCAGTGACGCCGATTAATCTGTTAACGTTGAAGATGTATATATTTCACATCGGTGATACACACATTTGACAAACAGAAGATACACACATTTGACAAACAGACGATACACACATTTGACAAACAGACGACACACACATTTGACAAACAGACGATACACACATTTGACAAACAGACGATACACACATTTGACAAACAGACGACACACACATTTGACAAACAGACGTTACACACATTTGACAAACAGACGACACACACATTTGACAAACAGACGTTACACACATTTGACAAACAGACGACGCACACATTTGACAAACAGAAGATACACACATTTGACAAACAGAAGATACACACATTTGACAAACAGAAGATACACACATTTGACAAAGAGAAGATACACACATTTGACAAACAGAAGATACACACATTTGACAAACAGACGACACACACATTTGACAAACAGAAGATACACACATTTGACAAACAGAAGATACACACATTTGACAAACAGACGATACACACATTTGACAAACAGACGTTACACACATTTGACAAACAGAAGATACACACATTTGACAAACAGACGATACACACATTTGACAAACAGACGATACACACATTTGACAAACAGACGATACACACATTTGACAAACAGACGATACACACATTTGACAAACAGAAGATACACACATTTGACAAACAGACGTTACACACATTTGACAAACAGAAGATACACACATTTGACAAACAGACGACACACACATTTGACAAACAGAAGATACACACATTTGACAAACAGAAGATACACACATTTGACAAACAGACGATACACACATTTGACAAACAGACGTTACACACATTTGACAAACAGACGATACACACATTTGACAAACAGACGTTACACACATTTGACAAACAGACGATACACACATTTGACAAACAGACGTTACACACATTTGACAAACAGACGATACACACATTTGACAAACAGACGTTACACACATTTGACAAACAGACGTTACACACATTTGACAAACAGACGATACACACATTTGACAAACAGACGTTACACACATTTGACAAACAGAAGATACACACATTTGACAAACAGACGATACACACATTTGACAAACAGACGTTACACACATTTGACAAACAGAAGATACACACATTTGACAAACAGACGATACACACATTTGACAAACAGACGATACACACATTTGACAAACAGAAGATACACACATTTGACAAACAGACGATACACACATTTGACAAACAGACGATACACACATTTGACAAACAGACGATACACACATTTGACAAACAGACGATACACACATTTGACAAACAGACGATACACACATTTGACAAACAGACGATACACACATTTGACAAACAGACGATACACACATTTGACAAACAGACGATACACACATTTGACAAACAGACGATACACACATTTCGATGCACGTATTTCGATTCGATGATAGGCATATGTCGTGGTTGATGACACAAATATTTTTATTTACCGCTCAAGTTGACGAAATAGAAAAAAAACTGTAAAGGAGTTGAAAATGAATTTTAATTAATAAATGACACATTTATGCATTTAATGATGTATTTGTTTATTTAATTGGCACTTCCTAAAAGCTCAGTATAAATGTAAAGCTTCTGATAATGACATATTAGCATCACGGTGGTGCAGTAGTTAACACTGGTGTCTCACAGACAGAAGGTTGTTGGTTCTATTCCCACACCAGAGCTTTCTGTGTGGAGTTTACATGTTCTCCTCGTGTCTGCGTGGGTTTTCTCCAGGTACTCTGGCTCCTCCCACCATCCAAACACATGCACTGATAGGTTAACTGGTTAACTAGTTAACTGGTTAACTAGTTAACTAGTTAACTGGTTAATCTAAATCACCCATAGGTGTGAATGTGACAGTGGTTGTTTGTCTATATATGTTCAGTCTGTGATGAACTGGAGACTCATACAGGGTGACCTCTGACCCCGCCTTCAACTGCTGGAGCTGGATTAGGCCGCCAGTGACCCCTATGACCCCTGTGACCCTAGTGAGGATAAAGCAGGTTCAAACGACGAGTGAGTGATTATGACATAAAAAGTTACTTTTCAACATTTAAAAGCTCAGAACATACATACACTGATTGTTATTTTTTTATCTGTACTTTATACTCTTTACATTTATATAAATATATGTACTTTATACTCTTTACATTTAAATAAATATATGTACTTTATACTCTTTACATTTATATAAATATTTGTACTTTATACTCTTTACATTTATATAAATATATGTACTTTATACTCTTTACATTTATATAAATATTTGTACTTTATACTCTTTACATTTATATAAATATATGTACTTTATACTCTTTACATTTATATGAATATCTGTACTTTATACTCTTTACATTTATATAAATATATGTACTTTATACTCTTTACATTTATATAAATATATGTACTTTATACTCTTTACATTCTCAGAATAGACTCATTACTTTTTCAAACTAAACTGATGTAATAGTTTGAAAAATGTTTCAGGGAAAATAGAGGAACTGTGACTTTATTATACAGTTCTATTACTATTATCTCACAAGCTTGATTTTTTTTCCCTTAAAATTTTTTTCTCATATATATATATATATATATATATATATATATATATATATATATATATATATATATATATTTTTTTTTTTTTTTTTTTTTTTTTTTTATTATTTATTTATTTATTTTTTTAAATCTCATGACCTTTTATTTCTTCCCCCATTTTTCTTTCATTTTTTGTCCATATCCATAAAAGTAAGTAATTATGACTCGATCTAACACATTATCTACACACTAAGTCACTTTTAAAGGCTTTATTTTAGATAATTTTGAAACTTTTCAGATTTTATTTTCGAAACTATTATTACATTCATGAGAAAAAACGGCAGTTGTACTTTTTACTTAAGAATAATTGAATCAATACTTCTATTTTTTTTACAAAAGTAGCTGTACTTCTACTTAAGTACAGAATGTGAGTATACTTTGACCACATCTGGTTTGTGAAATCCAAAAATGACACTGGAGACATAAATCATTTTAGTTCAGCTTCCACATTCAGACCAGTTTACCAGTCGGTCAGATCAGTAAAATACTCTCATAATAAAGTATAAATACTCAGAACTCTACATGTAAAAACCATACGTGCGGAGGCTGAACCCAAATGCAGACACACAGATTTACAGTTTACTTGAACACAGGGAAAGATCAGACTTCAAGAGGGTCCACGGGGTCCTGGAGGGTCTGGGTCCAGGACGTCCAGAACCAGGGGATGCAACTGGGGCTTTGTCGGGCTCGTTACCAAGTAGCTGGATCGGTGTCGACGGACAGAATACAGGTCGGTACACGGGACAGGAAGTGTGTACGTAGGTCAGTTGAAGGAGGAAAAACAGTGGTCAGGTGGAACAGGCGTGAACAGAATCAGATCAAACACCGGAACAGAGACTCAGGAGCAGGGCCGGAGTTAGGTACAGGCAGACTAGGCGGTCGCCTAGGGCACCAGATGTCACGGAGGCGCAAAGTCCCACAGAATTAGAATATTAAGATACTGTATTTACTGGACTATAAGGTGAACTGAAAAGACTTTAATTTATTACAAAAACTACAGAGCGCCTGACATATAGATTAGTTCTGGTTGTGTTTAGTGACTGGGAATTTTGACTTTGCATCTGATTATTTAGACTTTCTATCTCAAAATGTTTACTTTTTATCACGTAATTTTCACTTTTTGTTAAATAATTTAGACTCTTTTAAACTTGAATTTATCAGAATCAGAGTGTTTTGTTCCATGTTCCAACTCAACAATGTTTATAGTTATTGTTAGTGTTTATCTTTACTTAATGCTCCTTATAATCCAGTTCACCTGATAGTGTGAAAATACAGGAAATAAATCATTAAAGTTAACATTGACACTGATTATTCATGGACACTCAGTACGTACTCCATCAGATGTAGGACACTATGTTTACACATGATCATTTACAATTACACTAAAAGGAAAGAGGGGTGTTGGCCTAGTGTTGGTCTAGTGTTGGTATAGTGTTGGTCTAGTGTTGGTATAGTGTTGACCTAGTGTTGGTCTAGTGTTGGCCTAGTGTTGGCCTAGTGTTGGCCTAGTGTAGGCCTAGTGATGGATTAGTGTTGGCCTAGTGTTGGCTTAGTGTTGGCCTAGTGTTTCCCTAGTGTTGACCTAGTGTTGGCTTAGTGTTGGCCTATTGTTGGCTTTTTGTTGGCTTTTTGTTGGCCTAGTGTTGACCTAGTGTTGGCCTAGTGATGGATTAGTGTTGGCCTAGTGTTGGCTTAGTGTTGGCCTAGTGTTGGCTTAGTGTTGGCCTAGTGTTTCCCTAGTGTTGACCTAGTGTTGGCTTAGTGTTGGCCTATTGTTGGCTTTTTGTTGGCTTTTTGTTGGCCTAGTGTTGACCTAGTGTTGGCCTAGTGATGGATTAGTGTTGGCCTAGTGTTGGCTTAGTGTTGGCCTATTGTTGGTTTTGTGTTGGCCTAGTGTTGGCTTAGTGTTGACCTAGTGTTGGCTTAGTGTTGGCCTATTGTTGGCTTTTTGTTGGTCTAGTGTTGGCCTAGTGTTGGCCTAGTGTTGGCGTAGTGTTGGCCTATTGTTGGCTTTGTGTTGGTCTAGTGTTGGCCTAGTGTTGGCCTAGCGTTGGCTTAGTGTTGGCCTATTGTTGGCTTTGTGTTGGTCTAGTGTTGGCCTAGTGTTGGCCTAGTGTTGGCCTAGTGTTGGCCTATTGTTGGCTTTTTGTTGGTATAGTGTTAGCCTAGTGTTGGCCTAGTGTTGGCTTAGTGTTGGTCTAGTGTTGGTCTAGTGTTGGCCTAGTGTTGGCCTAGGGCACCACATTGACCAGAGCCGGTCTTGCTCAGGAGATGGCAAGACAGCAGAGCAAACACTTGACTGTCTAACAAAGGAATGACATACTGAGAGCTGGCAGCACTGTGATGAGCCACAGCTGGACCATCAGGTGCTGCTGAGCCGCAGCTGGACCATCGGGTGCTGATGAACCGGAGCTGGACCATCGAGTGCTGCTGAGCCGGAGCTGGACCATCGGGTGCTGATGAGCCGGAGCTGGACCATCGGGTGCTGATGAGCCGCAGCTGGACCATCGGGTGCTGATGAGCCGCAGCTGGACCATCGGGTGCTGATGAGCCGCAGCTGGACCATCGGGTGCTGATGAGCCGGAGCTGGACCATCGGGTGCTGATGAGCCGGAGCTGGACCATCGGGTGCTGATGAGCCACAGCTGGACCATCGGGTACTGCTGAGCCGCAGCTGAACCATCGGGTGCTGATGAGACGCAGCTGGACCATCGGGTGCTGATGAGCCGCAGCTGGACAATCGGGTGCTGATGACCCGGAGCTGGACCCTCGGGTGCTGATGAGCCGGAGCTGGACCATCGGGTGCTGCTGAGCCGCAGCTGGACCATCGGGTGCTGATGAGCCGGAGCTGGACCATCGGGTGCTGCTGAGCCGCAGCTGGACCATCGGGTGCTGATGAGCCGGAGCTGGACCATCGAGTGCTGCTGAGCCGGAGCTGGACCATCGGGTGCTGCTGAGCCGCAGCTGGACCATCGGGTGCTGATGAGCCGGAGCTGGACCATCGGGCGCTGCTGAGCCGCAGCTGGACCATCGGGCGCTGATGAGCCGGAGCTGGACCATCGAGTGCTGCTGAGCCGGAGCTGGACCGGGTGCTGATGAGCCGCAGCTGGACCATCGGGTGCTGCTGAGCCGCAGCTGGACCATCGGGTGCTGATGAGCCGCAGTTGGACCATCGGGTGCTGCTGAGCCGCAGCTGAACCATCGGGTGCTGCTGAGCCGCAGCTGGACCATCGGGTGCTGATGAGCCGCAGCTGGACCATTGGGTGCTGCTGAGCCGCAGCTGGACCATCGGGTGCTGATGAGCCGCAGCTGGACAATCGGGTGCTGATGAGCCGGAGCTGGACCATCGGGTGCTGATGAGCCGGAGCTGGACCATCGGGTGCTGCTGAGCCGCAGCTGGACCATCGGGTGCTGATGAGCCGGAGCTGGACCATCGGGTGCTGCTGAGCCGCAGCTGGACCATCGGGTGCTGATGAGCCGGAGCTGGACCATCGGGTGCTGCTGAGCCGCAGCTGGACCATTGGGTGCTGATGAGCCGGAGCTGGACCATCGAGTGCTGATGAGCCGGAGCTGGACCATCGGGTGCTGATGAGCCGGAGCTGGACCATCGGGTGCTGATGAGCCGGAGCTGGACCATCGGGTGCTGATGAGCCGCAGCTGGACCATCGGGTGCTGATGAGCCGCAGCTGGACCATTGGGTGCTGCTGAGCCGCAGCTGGACCATCGGGTGCTGATGAGCCGCAGCTGGACAATCGGGTGCTGATGAGCCGGAGCTGGACCATCGGGTGCTGATGAGCCGGAGCTGGACCATCGGGTGCTGCTGAGCCGCAGCTGGACCATTGGGTGCTGATGAGCCGGAGCTGGACCATCGAGTGCTGATGAGCCGGAGCTGGACCATCGGGTGCTGATGAGCCGGAGCTGGACCATCGGGTGCTGATGAGCCGCAGCTGGACCATCGGGTGCTGATGAGCCGCAGCTGGACCATCGGGTGCTGCTGAGCCGGAGCTGGACCATCGGGTGCTGATGAGCCGGAGCTGGACCATCGGGTGCTGATGAGCCGCAGCTGGACCATCGGGTGCTGATGAGCCGCAGCTGGACCATCGGGTGCTGATGAGCCGGAGCTGGACCATCGGGTGCTGATGAGCCGCAGCTGGACCATCGGGTGCTGATGAGCCGCAGCTGGACCATCGGGTGCTGCTGAGCCGCAGCTGGACCATCGGGTGCTGATGATCACTCAGGTCAGGGTTAGGGTTAAAGGTAAAGGTGCAGAAAAAGCAGAAAACAGAAATAATAGAGTGAAATGAAAGAGAAGAAATATAATAATGTTGATGTTATTTTATTATATTTACACTAAAATGATAATTTTACAAAAATACAAGTAACCTGAACAAATATGAACATGTATTTAAGGTCTGTTTAATAATATTCTGCCTTTTATTAAATGTTTTATTGATCTACTGTGATCTGTAAATGATCATTTATTCATGTAAATAATATTCTTAAAACTACACATAGTTTTCTGAAGAAACTTCTGTTCGTTCATGTTGTTCACGTTGGTTTAAAGGATGTAAACATTTTCATCTCATAACTTTCCTCATTTGATATTATTTTATATTTTATTTTATTACTTGATTTTATTTGTTTTAATTTTTTCTAAATGTAGTTTCTCTGTACATATTTATATATTTTTTCCCTAATTTTTAAAAATGTTTCAATTAGTTTTTATTTTATTGTTTGTTGAATTGAGTTTTATTATTGTATTTATTATTTTTATATTGACTTATTGACTATTTTATTTAATCATTTAGACTTTTCATCTAATCATTTTGACTTTTTATCTAATAATGTTGACTTCACTTAATGTTCTTTATAATCCACTTCACCTTATATATGAAGAATCTAAAAAATAATCCATTCATTGACAGTGTGTCTTATAGTGACTTAATATTGTCATCAATGAACCTTTATCACGTGACAAAACCAGACCAAACTAAATGTGGGTTTTGTGACGATAACTATAATTAAATATATAATACAGTTATAGATGAACAATAAAATTGTGGCTGAAGAAATAAAAACATTCCTAAAATGTCTTTTTGTTGACAAAAACAAAATAAGCTGTTATTATAATTCTTTTAGCTGACTTCTTATTTATTTATTTATTGTTGCTGTCTTTCGCAAGGAAGTTGTCAAATTATGTCCCCACTAAGGACAACATGATGATTACTGCCATGCATTAGACATGGCTGAAATAAAAATGCAATAGTAAGTAATTATACATAAATTATAACATTACAGCCAAATAGAAAAAGATGGAAAACAATCAAATAAAACTAAAAACAGTGCACATTCCTGGTTTCTGAACTGTGACACCATATTACCATGTTTCTTGTTCCATTGAATCCATTGAATATGAAAAATAGATGAAGATACTGACGCTACATGGTCCTGATTTTAACAAATGTGAGTTTTCACACTGACTGTAGAAGCAGGGCTTTTATTTTTAAAGTCAGATGTGTTCATTTCCTGTCCTGGCTTTTATTTCTGTGTGACTTGATGATGGAATAGCAGGATGAGAGCGAAAGAGAGAGAGAGGGAGAGAGAGAGAGAGAGAGACAGAGAGAGAGAGAGAGAGAGAGAGAGAGAGAGAGAGAGACAGACGAAGGGGGGGTCATAGATTAATGACTGATCACACGTCACAAATCCACACAATAACTAAACACTCCTGTGGGTGTGATCAGTTCAGGGTCGGTTCTGGTCAATGTGGTGCCCAACACTAGGCCAACACTAGGCCAACAGTAGGTCAACACTAGATCAACACTAGGCCAACACTAGGCCAACACTAGATCAACACTAGGCCAACAGTAGGTCAACACTAGATCAACACTAGGCCAACAGTAGGTCAACACTAGGTCAACACTAGGTCAACACTAGGCCAACAGTAGGTCAACACTAGATCAACACTAGGCCAACACTAGGCCAACAGTAGGCCAACAGTAGGTGAACACTAGGAAAACACTAGGCCAACACTAGGCCAACACTAGGCCAACACTAGGCAAACACTAGGCAAACACTAGGTCAACACTAGGCCAACACTAGGTCAACACTAGGTCAACACTAGGACAACACTAGCCCAACACTAGGTGAACACTA
This sequence comes from Siphamia tubifer, assembly GCA_020466265.1. Taxonomy (NCBI): domain Eukaryota; kingdom Metazoa; phylum Chordata; class Actinopteri; order Kurtiformes; family Apogonidae; genus Siphamia; species Siphamia tubifer. The sequence continues at coordinate 46,498,941 of CM035799.1, read as the reverse complement.
GGTCAACACTAGGACAACACTAGGTCAACACTAGGCCAACACTAGGCCAACACTAGGTGAACACTAGGTGAACACTAGGTGAACACTAGGACAACACTAGGCCAACACTAGGTGAACACTAGGTGAACACTAGGTCAACACTAGGACAACACTAGGTCAACACTAGGCCAACACTAGGCAAACACTAGGCAAACACTAGGCCAACACTAGGCCAACACTAGGTCAACACTAGGTCAACACTAGGACAACACTAGGCCAACACTAGGTGAACACTAGGTCAACACTAGACCAACACTCGGCAAACACTAGGCAAACACTAGATCAACACTAGGACAACACTAGGCCAACACTAGGTCAACACTAGGTCAACACTAGGACAACACTAGGTCAACACTAGGCCAACACTAGGCCAACACTAGGTCAACACTAGGACAACACTAGGCCTACACTAGGTGAACACTGGTATGGACACGTCCATAGCGTCCATACATAATTTTACACCCATGCTCTGATGTATTTTATTGAAATCTTATCATTTATGTATAATCAGTTGTTTATTTAATTTTATTTCTTGTACTTTTATAATTTTGTGTGTAATCAAATGTCATGTGTTTTAAATTTGTATTTTAATTTTCTATCAATGTGAAGCACTTTGGGCTACAATTTCTGTAGGAAAGGTACTAAACAAATAAAGTTTATTATTATTACCTCTGCAAACGAGGTTATGTTTTTGCCAGAGTTTGTCTGACTGTCTTAATCAGCAAGATAACTTAAAATGTTATGGATAGATCTTGATGAAATATACAAGATAGGTTGGTAATGGGGGATGATTTTCAAACAGATTTTGATTCAATTTTCATGATGTGTCGGGAGTGTGACAAGGAACAAATGATGGAATTTAGTGGTGATCCGGAAGAGATCCTGGATTCTGGATTACTTTGAAATGTATTCTCCATTTTCTACAATGTAAAATGTCTACGTTTTTCAAAGTTCAGATTTATTTAATAATTTATTCTTTTTGCAGATATTTTTGTGCAGTTTTGCTCATTTTGATGATTGTCTTGTGAATTGTATTCAGTTTATTGAACGTCTTCTTCATTCTGTTGTTTATTTTGTTAATTTTTCTAAATTATTTTGCTCATTTTGTTGACTTCTGTTTATTTTATTGACCACATTTATTAGTCAACAGTCTAAGTCTCCATCTTTTTACCGTAATTTCCGGACTATAGAGCGCACCTGATTATTAGCCGCACCCACCTCATTCTAAGAGGAAAACCGATTTTGTACATACACAAGCCGCACCTGTATATAAGCCGCATGTGCCCACATTAAAACATGTAACACAAACACAAAATTAACCCAAACCCGACTTCAAGTCCCGCGAATGAAACTAAATGTCCTTCATTAACCCTTGTGCGGTCCTTCGTGAAAGGCACACTGGCTGTGTCCTACAATCGGGTCTTAAAAACCCAGATTCCAAAGTTCAGTTCCATAGACTCATCACCCCACCCCCCAAGGATATATTACTGTTTTCAGTAGTAAGCAATGGCATCCTACAGTACGTATAAAAAGGTACATTTGTGAACCACCGGGTCTCTTTGACCCGAAGGACCGCACAAGGGTTAAAGTCCACAGTCCAAAAATCACAGCCGGCAAAATGAAGGGAAAATGATACTTAAGGTTTGATGCAGACCTGCAGAGTCCGGGTCCCGTTGAAAGTAATCCAAGGAAAAAAAAGTGTATATTTCCAAAGGTAAGGGAGGGAAAAATGTCCGCCGCATCCACAAACAGGTGGCTGGTCGCCGCCTCGCCTCATCTATCGCAGAGTCAGTGATAACTTTCTCTTTCGCAGAGAGTTCAGGTCAAACTCCTCCGTGCCAACGTGCAAAAATAATCCACAGGGTCTGGTCGAGCCTCTGTCTTCTCTCACACACCGCCGCGGGTTTTTCTTTAAGCAACTTTTTACCCCCTGTACACCTGTCCCTCACCTTTACCGCTCCCACTTAAACCCGTCACCCCGCGTTTGTTCCGCCTCCTTTTTCATTCAGTCTATTTCAACGCATATATTCCACCGGTCTAAATCTTACCTTTTCTACTCGAGCGCCTCTGGCGGCCTTTAGGAAAATTACATAAATTGGCCGCATCACTGAATAAGGTTGAAAGTTTGGGAAAAAAAGTAGCGGCTTATAGTCCGGAATTTACGGTATTTGTATTTATTTATTTTTAAATTATTTTTTATTTATTATTGTTATTGTTAATAATTATTATTATTATTAGTAGTAGTAGTAGTAGTAGTATTACTATTATTATCATTATCATTATTATTATTATTATTATTATAGTTAATATTTAAATACGGTATAAGGACATACGGTATAAGGATATATATATATATATATATATATATATATATATATATATATATATATATATATATATATATATTCTCTTATTGTGAAAGGTCACACCGCAAATCGTGTCTTCTATCCTGCGTGCTTTACTGTGGCGGCGCACTGTCTGTGTGTGTGTATATACATGTATGTGTGAGCGCGCGCGCGCGTGTGTGCCGTGGTCTTCCTGACTCTCTCTCTCTCTCTCTCTCTCTCTCTCTCTCTCTCTCTCTCTCTCTCTCTGTCCACACACACACACACACACACACACACACACACACACACACACACACTAGCACCGTGTCTCTCCTCAGTGTTGCTCCGGTCGCCATGGCGGAAGGACGCAGAGAACAGCCGCCCCTTCATCCCCACCTCCTCTCACTTCCACCGGCTAGCAAGCGACCCTGCCTGCGCCCAGCTCCCCGAGGTCCGGGACCGGGGCCCGGCCACGGCAGCGGGCTGCCCGGCTCCCGGCACCGCTCCCCGGAGTCTCTGCTGGACTGCGCCGCGAAGGCAGTGGCGGAGAAGTGGGCCTTCGAGCGGGTAGAGGAGCGTTTCGAGCGGATCCCGGAGCCCGTCCAGCGCCGCATCGTCTACTGGTCCTTCCCCCGGAACGAAAAGGAGATATGCATGTACTCTTCCTTCCAGTGCCGAGTGGCCGGAGAGGAGGCTTCGTCCGCGGCCACCGGCCCGGCTGGAGGCGCCGGGTCCGGGGCTACGACCGCCGGAGCTGGCGGAGGATCTACCCCCGGAACCACGTCCACAGCGGGGGCAGCCGGAACGGTGGGAACCGGAGACGGGCTGCCCTTCCGCCGGGGGATCCGGCTACTGGAAACCGGCTGTGTGGAGAACGTTTTACAAGTCGGTAAGTGCTCGAAAAGGGGAAGCTTTGGAGGGTTTGGAGACCCTACCGGACCCCCCACTGGCTGGATGTGGATCCCTTACCGGAGGTTTTTGGGGGTGAAGGGGTGATGGATGGAAGTTTTTCAAGAAGTATGCAAAGCTGCTGTTTGGCTTGTTTGCCAAAAAAGCGGAATGTGTTTAGTTTTTGGTCGGTTACTCGGTTGTTGTTGATCGATTAATCGGTTGTTGTTCCGGGGCAGCGGTGGCTGGTTGCTGGAGTGCGGACCTGGAGTGTCATGTAACCGGGAAGCGGAGGTTGTGCTGGGCTACTGCTGCTAGCTTAGCTCCTGGAAGCTTTTCTAACAGGTTTTGTTCAAACTAAACCTGCTTCTCATTCGGTTTCGGAACAAATGAAACCGATGTTTTGCACTTTTTTTGTCCCTTTTTCTTCCTTTTCGACCTAGAGGAGCAGGAGGAAGAGGAGGAGGAGGAGGAGGAAGGCTGACAGACGCGGATACAATAGCGTTAGGGTTTTTTTTATTTGTGTTGGTGTCCAGTCCAGCATCAGTTATGTCCGGAACAAAGGCGGTTATTGGGGCTTTTATTGTGATGAATCCACCTTTAATCCGCACAAATCCGGAGTTTGGCTTTTATTTTATTTTCTGGAGCTCAAACCGGACAAAGAGCACACAGGCAGTCAACGTGGAAAAGAAAAATGCACGTTTGCAATGTTTGTGTTGCTTTTTTTCCTCCCCCTTTTCCTTTTTTTTTTATTTAAAAGTGAAGTTGTATAGTTGATAGTTTCCTGTGGCTGTAAAAATCTAAATGTGCCTTTTTCCCCCGCAGCCTCATGCAACACAAAAGGCTTCCAGTTGAAATGATCGATAAGCGTCTCGCATTTCCAGCTCTGCAGAGGCTGTTTCCAAACAAAGGGCCATTCCGCACACATCCTGCTCCACATTCACTTTAACCCTTTAACATTCTGACAGGATTTCTGCTCAAATCACCTGAAAAACACTACATCTGCAAATCACACCTACAGCTGGTCTGGAAGAGGAGGTAAAAATAAAAGAATGGACTGTTTGGAAAAGGAAATGTCCTGTAGTTTGGACTAAAACACTGACTTTTACTGTTTATTTAACAGGTAAAAAGATGCAGACTTAGACTGGTGACTATTAAATATAGATTTATTTTCCCGCACTCGTCTTAATTTTGCACAAAAAGTCAACAACATTAGCAACATAATAGAAAAACAGAGCAGAAATGAACAAAACATCCTGTAGTTTGGACTAAAATACTGACTTTATTTAACTGGTAAAAAAGATGTAGACTTACAAACAATAATATACCCTCTTAATTTTGCACAAAAAGTCAACAAAATGAGTAAAATACAAAAATGAACAAAACATGTTGCATTTCAGACTAAAACACTGACGTTTACTGTTTATTTAACAGATAAAAAGATGGAGATGGAGATGCCCCTCTTGTCTTAATTTAGCAAAATGAACAAATATGTATGAAAGTAAACAAAATGATTAAAATAATAACACGAAAATGAAGAAAATAATCATCAAAATGAGCAAAAAGTCAAAAAGATGAGCAAAATAATAGAAAAACAGAACAGAAATGAACAGGTAAATGATGTAGACTAAAACTGTTAAGTAATAAATATAGATCATCTTAATTTTGCAAAATGAACAAAAATGCACAAAAAGTCAATAAAATGAGCAAAATAATAAAAAAAAATGAAGAAAACATTCAATAAAATAAACAAAAATGCACAAAATAAGTAAAATAATATAACACAAAAGTGGCCCAAACATCCTGTAGTTTAGACTAAAACACTGACTTTTACTGTTTATTTAACAGGTAAAAAGATGGAGATGGAGATCCCCCCTCTCATCTTAATTTTGCTAAATGAACAAACATTCCAGAAAAAGTAAACAAAATTAGTAAAATAATAAAAAAATGAACAAAATAAACACCAAAATAAAGAAAAAATGAAATAAAATGAACAAATGATAATAATTTCTATTAATGGTGAAGTTGCAGAATGAACGTAAACACTAAAAACAAAGGAAATTAAACATTTTCAGGTTAGCAGTAGTATTTTTCAGGTTAGCGGTAGTGTTTTTCTGGTTAGCGGTAGTACTTTTCAGGTTAGCAGTAGTACTTTTCAGGTTAGCAGTAGTACTTTCCAAGTTAGCGGTAGTATTCTTTAGGTTAGTGGTAGTGTTTTTTCAGGTTAGCAGTAGTATTTTTCAGGTTAGTGGTAGTGTTTTTCAGGTTAGCAGTAGTACTTTTCAGGTTAGTGGTAGTGTTTTTCAGGTTAGCAGTAGTACTTTTCAGGTTAGTGGTAGTGTTTTTCAGGTTAGCAGTAGTACTTTTCAGGTTAGTGGTAGTGTTTTTTCAGGTTAGCAGTAGTATTTTTTTAGGTTAGTGGTAGTGTTTTTTCAGGTTAGCAGTAGTACTTTTCAGGTTAGCGGTAGTATTTTTTAGGTTAGTGGTAGTGTTTTTTCATGTTAGCAGTAGTATTTTTTAGGTTAGTGGTAGTGTTTTTTCAGGTTAGCAGTAGTACTTTTCAGGTTAGTGGTAGTGTTTTTTCAGGTTAGCAGTAGTATTTTTTTAGGTTAGTGGTAGTGTTTTTTCAGGTTAGCAGTAGTACTTTTCAGGTTAGCGGTAGTATTTTTTAGGTTAGTGGTAGTGTTTTTTCATGTTAGCAGTAGTATTTTTTAGGTTAGTGGTAGTGTTTTTTCAGGTTAGCAGTAGTACTTTTCAGGTTAGTGGTAGTGTTTTTCAGGTTAGCAGTAGTACTTTTCATGTTAGTGGTAGTGTTTTTCAGGTTAGCAGTAGTACTTTTCATGTTAGCAGTAGTATTTTTTAGGTTAGTGGTAGTGTTTTTTCAGGTTAGCAGTAGTACTTTTCAGGTTAGTGGTAGTGTTTTTCAGGTTAGCAGTAGTACTTTTCATGTTAGCAGTAGTATTTTTTAGGTTAGTGGTAGTGTTTTTTCAGGTTAGCAGTAGTACTTTTCAGGTTAGCAGTAGTATTTTTTAGGTTAGTGGTAGTGTTTTTTCAGGTTAGCAGTAGTACTTTTCAGGTTAGTGGTAGTGTTTTTCAGGTTAGCAGTAGTACTTTTCAGGTTAGCAGTAGTATTTTTTAGGTTAGTGGTAGTGTTTTTCAGGAGCATATGGTGTTAGAGCCAGTGAAGCTGGTCTGGGGTTTCATGTTGCTCTCAGGTATCTGGGGGATTGGGGGGAAAACTGTGGCTCCGGCCTTTATTCTGCACCGCTGCTGGATCTAATTGCATCTTATAAATGCTCATTGATTCCAACTCTATAACTAAGTGCAATCTGAGCCTGATGAGCAGGAAAGTCTGATCCACTTCAACTACTGCACTTGCTTTTTTCCTTCTGTGTCCATCGTCTTATTCGGCTTGACCTTTGACCCTTAAAAGCCAGAAAGACCCAGTGTTGGTTTGGTGGGGGTTTACAACGTCATTTCTCGCTCTGATTTATCACCATTGATTACAGTTTTAACTTTGTATTTTTGAGTCAAAATCCTGTATTTCATATACATGATATATATATATATATATATATATATATATATATATATATATATATATATATATATATATATATATATATATATATATATATATATATATATATATATATATATATATATATATATATATATATATATATATATATATGTCCTTGATGAATGCATCAATGTATAAACGTATACACAACCGACCGCTTTTTTAACTAACCTGCCCGCAACTCGGACCACAAGAAATACATTTGAAAAGGACCGACCTGACCCGCTTCTGGACCCACATTTTTAAGAAGTATTTAATGGTCATTATGAACATCACATGACCTTTGACCTTACTCAACTTGGTTGTTCTGGGTTAACCCTTGGTGTTCAGGGTGTTCGTCTTTCTTGTCTGAACCATGAGTTGAGTGTGCGGTGCTGAAGTGGGTTTAAAGTGATGACCCACTTTAACACTTCCTGTCATTACCAGAACATTGTCTTAGTGTTCAAACATGTGGTCGTTGGTGGAACTAAAGGCTTTTCCACTAGATCACACTTTCTCCATCACAGCACGGTGACCTTCACTGATAATAATAGTCAACTGTTTCCTGGACACAACAAGCCCCGCCCCCTGCAAATGTTTGACCTGATTGATCAATAGTCCTGTTTACACAAGAGGTTTTTATTCCTCTTTTAATTCAGAATAAAGTTTCATTCCTCTATTAGATAAATAAATAAATAAAGTCGCTGGGGTTTATTCCGATCTGAATTCTGAATTCGATAATTCCTATGGTCGATTAGGTTATTTTACTGAATAATTTGGTAATTTTTAAGATAAGATAACATATATTTTATTAATCCACATGGGGAAATTCAAAGTAGTCACTGCTCCACACAACAAAAACACGATCATATTACATCAACACTTAAATAAATAAATAAATAAAATGCTGAATGTAAATAGTTCTAAGACAAAAACAGTTCAGAATAAATTATAATTAAAAGTTATGATTAAGATTATTATAATTTTTTACTGAATATTTTGTTCATTTTCACAAACATTGTTCATTTCTCATCATCTTTCTTTCAACACCTTTAACATGTGTTCAAAAACTATTGTAAAACACCAAAAAAGTGTTGAATATCCCAAACATATGGCAATATATATATACATATATAATTAAAGTCCATTAGTTTTTCCCCCTGCAGACTTTAGTTAACATTTAAACGGTCCAAACAAAGCACACACCTGTAAGCAAACACTTCCAGTCTTACCTGCCCCCCCCCACCCCCACCCCCAAGGTCAGGCGTAACAGGTCGCCACATGGTTTTGTCTTTCTGTCAACAAAACGGCAGGATGGGTGAAATAGCTGTGTGACACCCAGATAACATTTGGCTTGTTCCTCGCTCCTCTGCCGTGGGTCCATTGGAAACAGTGTGAACACTTTACTGAACAGCACAACAATTAGTTTTCACCGGCGCTTTCTATCGGCTGGGCAACCCAGCACGCCGGCACACAATGCGCTGGTTAAGGATCGCCTTACAGACCTGTAAACGACGGCGTAAAGATTTGCTTTCGCCTGACGTGACATAATATAATCGCCGCTCGGGAACGCCGGTGCTCTGTGCTTGTTTGGACGACAAGCGAGATGGGCCTGAGCTCAGTGGAACAGGAAGTGAGCGGGCCAGAGCGGCGGCGGCGTGCTGACACACGCATGTGGAGGATGCGTGGCTTCAAATACGGCATCTGAGGGAAAACGACCTGAAATGAACAAAATATACAGTGAAAGGAACCAATTACTTAATAACGTCATCTACTGGTGTATGAGTGTGTGTGAATGGGTGAATGTGGGGAATTGTAAAGCACTTTGGGCACTAACTGATGTATAAAATGGGCTGTTTAAGTACAGTCCCTTTAACATGTACCAATAAAATCAATAAAAATGAACAAAATAATTGGTAAAATTTCACATTTTGAGGGGGGGGGGGTCATCAAAATCCGTCAATAACTTTTTGAGTTATCTTGCTGACAAACACAAGGTAAAACATAACCTCCTTCTAGAGGTAATTAGACAACTGTAACAGACGCACACACATGTGGGGACATTTCATTAGTTTGATTCCGGAAGCTTCTGACGGTAGACCAGTGTTATTGGATGGTGTTAACGATGACCAGAAAGGAACAAAATAATCCACAAAATGGACCAAAACAAACAGCAAATGTGTAGAATAAGAAAATACTATTAAAACACTATCAAAATATTCAATAAAATGAACAAAAATGAACAAAATATTCAGTAAAATTTCACATTTTGAGCAAAGACTTACCTTTCAAACTTGATCCAACCATCATTTCAGACTAGAGTTCTCCTTATCACTAACACACATGTGGGGACATTTCAGACTAGAGTTCTCCTTATCACTAACACACATGTGGGGACATTTCAGACTAGAGTTCTCCTTATCACTAACACACATGTGGGGACATTTCAGACTAGAGTTCTCCTTATCACTAATACACATGTGGGGACATTTCATTAGTTTAATTCCGGAACCTTCTGACTGTAGACCAGTGTTATTGACAATAACTGGGTTCAGATCTTCTTGTAAACACACTTTCTGATATTTAACGACTCCGTACGCTGCGATCGGACACGTCTTCCGAATTAAAAGTGCGATCTTGACCATGTGACGTAAAAATAAAATCCTTCGTGTTTAGATCCGACCCAACGAACGTCTCGTTTCACTTTAATCCTGTTCAACTTTTGTTCAAGTCACTGCCGCTTCAAAGGGCGTCAGGGGCCCATTACAGCTTTATGTAACAACGTGGGGACAGCGGTACACACACATATATACACGTCGACACAAATCCAAACCCCCCACTGCCGCTCCTCGACTCCCCCCTTTCTGTGAACAAGGGGTTTTTCTACAGCTGGGTAACAAAGCATGACCCAATAATCCCAAAGCTTGACTCACAGCTAAAGAACCCCCCCCCCCCCCCCCCCCCCCCCACACACACACCCTCCATTCCTTCCTCCTACTCTCTGAGGACTTTATAAGGCTGTGGCAAAGGGGTCCACATGAGGGATGGGGGTGGGGGGGGGTACAAATACAAGCACACTTAGCTTTGATTATTCCAATTATGACTTGAAGTTGAGACTAGATTATGAAGAACACATGGAGCCATGAGGTGACAACCGCCGCCCCCCCCCCCCCCCCCCAAACCCCCCTAAACACTTTAATATGACAGATTTACTGTTAATTCAGGTCAACGGGTCAACGCTCGTTTGCTAAAGGAGCAGAAGAGGAAACTTTTTCAACAGATTAGTGAGCGATTGATATGGATTTTTACCTCCGCGAAGGAGGTTATGTTTTTACCTTGCATTTGTTTGTTTGTTTTTCAGTAAGATAACTCAAAACGTTATGGATGGATATTGATGAATAGTTGAGAGATTGATAATAGTTGTGGGAGAAAAAACTCAATTCACATATGTATTGGGATTTTTAGTTTTATGATTCTTAAACCGATTTTTTTTCTTAAAAGTCAATTTTTCCCATATTTAAATAATTCAATTTAAGACAGGTGGGAAAAATTACCGCTTGTAAAGACCGTAGTTGACTGTATGAGTCACTCAGATGTGTCATGGGATACACAGAAATGACCTCAGTGAAGGCACACAGATGACAGCTAGCTTATTATGGTATTAGCTTCAACAACACACCAGTGTTAAACAGCATTAACTCATACACAGATAAATAATAGACTATGATAATATCTATTCAACTGTTATTATTAATGTGACCTTGTGTCATTTACACACAGTAATAAACCAGGAGGATATGAACTAGAGTTGGAAACAGAGGGTGATTAGCAACAACACAGGCTAATTCTAAACACAGAGGTGGTGCGTTCAGGACCGTCGTAACACCTCTGGTGCGTTCAACAGTGTGGGATATCTGAAAACTTATAGAAAATGAGTTGTTCCTGAATAAATATAGTTAAACAATCAACAGCAGTGAAAGTGTGTGGTGTTTGTAACAGAAGGAAGAGCAGAGCTGGACATGGACACTTTAAAGTTCACTTTATTATAAAGTCTGTTCATTTAAAGGCTCCTGTTTGTGTTGTGTGAAGATAAATGTAACAGTTTACTTCCTAAAGTCTGGTTTAAATATATTAATGATGGGAAAATATTTTTTGGGAAATATGGCTCCTGGTATGATCTGTAGGATCATCATTCAGTGTTTTCACCTGGTCTGGTGTTAAAAAGGCAAGAGACAAATTGGGAATATTGAAGAATCGCAATTTAAATCAAACCGGCACCAAAAAGAATCTAATCGGCATAAATACATATTGTCCCAGCCCTATTTGATAATGCATCAAGGAAGAAACCACTAAATGTTGATCTGTAAAGGTCAAAGGTCAAGGTGCCAGTGAAGGTCAACAGTTCAAACACATCAGTGGTGATATCTCAGAATCTAAAGGTCAAAGGTCAAGGTACCAGTGAAGGTCAACAGTTCAAACACATCAGTGGTGATATCTCAGAATCTAAAGGTCAAAGGTCAAGGTACCAGTGAAGGTCAACAGTTCAAACACATCAGTGGTGATATCTCAGAATCCAGACCAGATAGTATCAGGTGTTTTTTTTTCCTTCACTTCATCTGACCTTCTGACCTCAGATGAGATAACACCCATAGGCTCCATGACGTCACGTAAAGACGTCACATGACGTCACGTAAAGACGTCACATGACGTCACGTAAAGACGTCACATGATGTTGCACCAATGGTATATTTGGTAAATGTATGACCTTTACCTTAAAGCAGGTTATTGACATATTTAGTTAAATCAGACAATATCTTGTGCTTCATATTTAACATTAGATCTAACATGTGACATTTGGTCGTTGTGCGACGTCACATAACGTCAGAGTGACGTCATACGTGGTCGAATATTGAAATGGACATAACTGTTTAATGTGTTAGCGTTAGCATTAGCACAGACTGGTGCTGCTTCACTGAGGTCTGAACTCTACCACTGATCTAGTTTCAGTCCTGGTCCAGTCCTGGTCTCTCTCCCATCCTAATCCTGACGCCTCTGCTCAGTTTTCCGTCCACATCCCGTCTCGTCTTTTCCCCCCGGACACTTCCCGTCTTCTCCGTCTTCCACATGTGCTCTTTAATGTCCTTCGGTTTCTGTAACTTGCATCAGTAAAGGATGACTGAACCTTTAATCATATTCCGTCTGTAGGTTCCACTACAGTAAAGTTTTTTTATTTTACTGCCCGCTCTCTCCTTCAAAGTTAATGCACGGCCCTGAGTCTGCTGGAGGAAGTGTTAGTGGTTTTAACAGAAGGAGAGTGTGTGGGTGGACTCGTTTTCCTATCTTTATGGGAACATTGATATCTTTACACAGTCACACCATGGGGACCAACATTCAGGTCCCCACAAGGGTTAAATATAAATAAAGGTCCCAACTAGTAAAATAGACATGATGTGGCCCTATAGTGTTTTTCCAGAAGTCCCCATAAAGCATGAGGGAAACAGGTGTGAGGAGAAACATGTATTTTTCAAAGGTTTGAAGAAGCGTTTACATTTAAAAAACAAACCAAAAAAACGAACAAAAAAACCAACTTGCATTACTATCTTTATGGGGACATTTATATGTTTACACAGTCACACCATGGGGACCAAAATCCAGGTCCCCACAACGGTCCCCGCTAGTAAAATATAAATCTGTGACAAATATGAAAATGTATCCAAATGATATGGCCTTATAACAATAGGATCTTTTTTTTCCTGGAAGTCCCCACAAAGCGTGAGGGAAACGGGTGCAAACCCAAACATGGATTTTTCAAAGGGTTAAAAATACTTTGTAAAGAAAACTGTCTATTTTCATATATTTTCTTTAAAAATATTGAAATACTGTCATTTTATTTCTTTATTTTTAATTTTAATATATAAATAAATATTTGTGTATTTTATTTCTTTGTATTTATTTTATTTAAAAATTTTATTATTTATTTATTATACATGTAGATTTTTTTTTTATTTATTTTTTGGAATAAAAAAGATTGTATTTATTTTTATACATATTTTCTTTTCATTTTTTAATTTAAAATTATTTCATGTATTTTTTTAGTCATTATACTTTTTTAGATTTTTAAAAAAAGTTAAAAAGGTTAAAATTGTTTTGTTTTTGAAAAAAAGAAAACGAAAAAAGGTGTGTTTTCACTCATTACCTAATGGGTACTTTACCTACAAGTGATGATTACAAACTTGGTCCTGATGAGGCATGGAAACCTGTGTGTGTGTGTGTGTGTGTGTGTGTGTGTGTGTGTGTTGGAAAGAGCTGGTCATGGTTCTGGCTCAGACGTGTCATAGACGACACCCTTGGGTTCCTCTCACGCTTTGTTTCCAAACTGTCGGCTCATGCTCTTCTTCCCGGTAACCATGAGTAACTCCAGAGGTCAAAGGTCAGCTCTGGTTTAAATGAAAACAGTGAAGTAGTTTCTATGTCACAAACATCGTTAGGTGTTTATCACAGGTGGGAAGTAACGAAGTAAAAGTACTTTATACTCTTTACATTTATATAAATATCTGTACTTTATACTCTACATTTATATTCATATAATGTACATTATAATGAACTTGTAGAACTGATAAACAGAAGCAGAATATTGATAAAATGACACTGACTCTCTTAAAATATTTCAGGTTTTTCACATTGTTTCAGATTATTTACATTTTTGACAAAACTACTTGATTTCATGTGAAAATATTGACATTTCTAAAGATAAAATGTGAAGTAGTTGTGAGTATTTATAGATTAATATCATAACATTTTACTGGTTCTGACCCACTTCAGATTGAATTGAACTAAAATTATTATTAATATTTTAACTATTTTATTTTTTAATTTGACAAATTCATCCCCACACTCAGACAGGATGGACCCTAAATGGACCCTTGGGCGGGCTGGATTTGGCCCCCGGGCCACATGTTTGACACCTGTGCTGTACAGAACTTGTACTTATTCAGTGTATAAATACTTCACTGTGGACATAAAACACTGGACGCTCCCAACATTGCTTTCTTTTTCTGTTTTGCGGTTTCACTTTTTTTCTTCCACTAAAACTGTTCCGAACCTCGACTTCGCACAGATCGCACAAATCTCTAGCTATCCGTCTCCAAAAGCCCTTTTTCCCAGCACACAATATTTAATCAGTGTAATTAATTCTGTGTCCGCTGCACTGGAGAAGAGAAAATGGCTAAAAACAAATGGTCCCTTCACTCTGATATTAGCGCTCTGAGAGGACGCTGAAGGATGAGGCTATTACCTGTGTCTGTGTGTGTGTGTCTGTGTTCCTACCTTCATGGGGACATTGATATGTTTACACAGTCACACCATGGGGACCTTTGATACTATGGGGGCCAAAATTCAGGTCCCCACAAGTGTTAAATATAGAGGTCCCCACTAGTAAAATCGCTATAAATACATGAATTAGTTTTTTTCCAGAAGTCCCCATAAAGCATGAAGGAAACAAGTGTAAAGTGAAACGTGTTTTTTGAAAATTGTTTGTTTTTCAATATTTAAAAACAATATTTAAATTATAATTCTTTATTTTAAAAATATATTATTATTATTGTTATATTTTATTTATTTATTTTAATTAATTGATTTCCTTTTTCAATTAGGGTTAGGGTTAGATATATATATGTGTGTGTGTGTGTGTGTGTGTCCACAGAGACATATCATGCTATAAGTCAATAAATACTGTAGATATCACTATGACATTCCATGGACATATACATATAGATTATGTGCATCAGATGAAATGATCCATTTGAGTAAAAGTCAAAGGTCAAGGTCACAATTAACTAAAAGGTCAAAGGTCAGCGGAGCAGAAGAACCTTCCTTCAGACTTCTGAGGTGACCAGACTGCTCACCCCCCAATTTCTCTCTCTTTCTCTCCCTTTCTCTCCCTCTTTTTCTCTCTCTCTCCCCCCCTCTCTCTTTCTCTTTCTCTCTCTTCTCTCTCTCTCTCTCTCTCTCTCTCTCTCTCTCTCTCTCTCTCTCTCTCTCTCTAACTGCGTTTCCATTACACTTGGAAATTTGCAAAATGTAAATATCACTATAAAAAATTGATAATGGAAACACCTAAATTTGGAAAAAAAAAGTTTTTATTTTTTCACGAGGTGGTTTTTCAGATGTTTAGATATTATAGATATTATAGATATATATATAAAAGTGCAAAGGAAAGACTTTTTCTACAATTATACGTCACGGTACGTAACATACGTGGTCACATGATCACTTCTGTGGGAATGAAAGTGTTGCGACACATGGACAGAAGAGGAGAAATAATTCAGTAGAAAAGCATCAGTGTCATTTCAGAGACAAAACAGCAGAAACAGAAATGCAGCGTCAGTGACAGCAGTGACGCCTCATAGGATGATATGAGTTACAACGATCGTGCCCAGAACAACCGTCAATGGAAACACCTTCAAAACACAAATATGCCATGGAAAAATGTTAGGAATATCGCTATTGTTTTGTGAAAAAATGTCATGGACACGCAGCTTCTCTCTCTCTCCCCCTCTCTCCCCCCTCTCTCCCCCCTCAGGCAGGGCAGTAAACCTTGGGTCAGGTAGCAGAGCTGGTAGCTGTCAGTTCAGTTTAGTTCAGTTCAGTGGGGATTCTCCAAAAAAACTGCTCTTTTTTTATGTCATCTAATCTCATAACTCGTCCCACCAGGGATTAAGTGACGAGTTAGCATAAAAATAAAAGCGGTGCCTGTGGCGTGGAAAACGGCAGGAGGGGAAATCCAGGATGAGTGAAGTGGGGGGTGGGAGGCTCTGACAGGTTAGCATTGTTTAAAGACACACAGGAACCTCTGGGGTGGAGATCTGTTTGGAAAAGATACCTTCAGAAAAATCTATTTTTATGTCATTTTAAATATTGATTTTATCAGCTGGAAAATCCATTAAAACATGATGAAATAACCTGTCAGCTTTGTTTGTTTGTTTTATTATTATGTGTTTATTTTTAGAGCGTAACTAAAACGGCAGAAAAATGCAGGTATTTCATCACAAATCCAACAAAACAACAGTTTGTAGCCACGAGCGTTCCTGCAGCGACATGAGCAGGATCTGAAAACAGCAGCACAAAGACATGAACACAAAACACTAAGTTACAAGAGAAGCATTTTTACAGCCTGCTGGTGTTTACTGTCAAAAAACAAAAGGCAGTATTAACCCTGTTAGCAGCCTTTATATGAAAACCAACACTGGATACACTGAGTTTTAACTAATTAAATGTTTTACTGATAATTATTTATTCTATTTGTTATATAGTGTTTGAGCATCGACATTGGAATGTACATGTGCACAATAGTCCTGCACATGTATAGTATAATATATAATAAAATAGGGCTGGGCGATTTTCTCTTTTAAAAAAATCTTCGATTTTTTCCCAAAAAACTCGATTCACGATTCACGATACGATTTTTTTCCCACGTGGGCAAAATGAAAATGAAAACACTAGAAACGTGGTTTCTTTCATCTTCTTTTTTTTTAATTAAATAACATGTAAAACAAAAATACTTCTACAAATAAGTGTAAATAATAAATCATTTGTGCAAAAGGTGCAACTGCAACCTGAGACTTTGTCTACATGAACTGTAGTACGTCCAGACATATCCACCACTGTTACAGGAAAAACTGTGCAAAAAAAATAGTGCAAAAGATACATTTTGATGGAAAAAAGAAAGCTTAAAATATTTTAACAATTAAAACAATATACATTAATACTCATATTATATGAAAAACATTGTAAAAAACGTAGTAGTGCAAAAGTAAGATAAAAATAAAACTAGTAACATTTTTACTTTGTAAGGACAAAATAAAACAAAACCTTATTATCAATCAAACTACTTCAATAAACCTGAACATGTTACCAATATTTTGGATATATGATGTTATTGTGTCTGTTATCGCTCCACATCGTGCTCCACGCAGAGTCCTGCATGGGTTCGGGTACCCGTGGGTGAACCGCAAATTTTCACGAAACGGGTGAAAAATGTTGTGCTGTGTCGGATACGGGTTCGGTTCGGGTGCGGATTTTTTTTTTTCGTCGGAAAACGGTTCAGACTTTAAACATGACGGGTACGGGCGGTTGCGGTATGTCAAAATCAGAACCGTGCAGGACTCTGGCTCCATGTTTATCATAAGGTGTGCCGCGAGAAAAGCTTTCAGTCAGTGTTTGTTTGCTGGCAGCGCTAGTCTCTGCCTTTTCTAAGAGTTCTGCAACCCCCCCCCCATCCCCCCGCCCCAATGGATGCTTTCACTTCAGATGTGCAACTACGGAAAGCAGCCTGGTTCATGGTTTTCTTTTTGCGAGGAAAAAAAGTGCGTGTGGAGGGGAATCAGATTGCACGATTTTCCTAAAATATGAATCGATTTTACCATAAAACTCGATTTTAAATCTAAATCAATTTTTTGCCCAGCTCTAATATATATATATATATATATATATATATATATATATATATATATATATATATATATATATATATACACACACATATATAGAAAGGTAGATAGATAGATTTGGAACACAAATCACCTCACGGAAATCACAGATGACAGCTAGCAATGCTAGCTGCTAACATATTATTTTATTAGCTTCAACAGCACAGCGGTGCTAAACAGCATTAGCTTATACAGTACAACATGCTAACATCTACCTGAACTGTACTGTGTTATTTATCTGACATTATGGCATCTACACACAGTAATAAACCAGGAATAGATGAATAAAAAAGAGAAAAAGAAGCAGAGATGGTGAACTTAGCACAGTTACCTACAACACAGCGGCTAATAAAACACGGACTACGTTCATAAACTTCATAACATAACATCAGTGGTGCGTTCAACAGCGTGGGACATTTGAAAACTTACAGAAAAGGAGTTATTCCTGAACAAATATAACCAAACAATCAAATATACATTTAAACTGTGTGGGCTTTCTAACAATTAACTATTATTAACTAGTTTAACACAATAATTTGACAGACGCTCATATGAGTCATTTAAGTCACAGATTCTGCTCTGACAACTAAGATGAACTTTGACCTGTTAAGACCAAGAAGATTATGTTCTATGGACCTTTTTTCTGTGAAGAACCCAAAGAGGGTTATTTATTTCATAAATAGTGTTATTATTGTTGTTGTTGTTGTTATTATTTATTTTCTGACTTTTGTTCTGTGAAGAACAATAATTTTTACATTTAGCCACTCCTACATTCGTCACACTTTTTCTGTTACAAACTGACCCCGGCCCCTCATCTGAGAAGGGAAAGTTATGTGGCCCTCACAGGAAATAGTTTGGGGACCCCTGCTTTAAAGTCTGGGGGTGTTTGCTGTTCCTCAGAACCCCTCCATCATCAGATCACTAAATGGCAGATGCTTTTTCTGAAACAATCTCCTCAGACACATAACCTGACTCACATCATCTGGCTGTGTTTCTCTACGCTCACACAACCATCTGAGTACAGTTAGGTTCAGGTTTACTTCAAAATGAAGGAGCCAATCAGTGTGTCAGGGTGGGACCACCCGGCGGCGTTGTGACGTAAAGCAGAAGTGACAGCAGTGGAGTGTTTTCAGATACACAACAATGGCAGCGTACGTTAGGTATCCCAGGGTCCATATGGACTGGACTATTTCCAGTGTATTGTCTACGGACTGGACTATTTCCAGTGTATTGTCTACGGACTGGACTATTTCCAGTGTATTGTCTACGGACTGGACTATTTCCAGTGTGTTGTCTAGGGACTGGACTATTTCCAGTGTGTTGTTTTGTCTATGGACTGGACTATTTCCAGTGTTTTGTCTATGGACTGGACTATTTCCAGTGTATTGTCTACGGACTGGACTATTTCCAGTGTTTTGTCTATGGACTGGACTATTTCCAGTGTATTGTCTACGGACTGGACTATTTCCAGTGTTGTGTCTACGGACTGGACTATTTCCAGTGTTTTGTCTACGGACTGGACTATTTCCAGTGTATTGTCTACGGACTGGACTATTTCCAGTGTATTGTCTACGGACTGGACTATTTCCAGTGTATTGTCTACGGACTGGACTATTTCCAGTGTATTGTCTACGGACTGGACTATTTCCAGTGTATTGTCTACGGACTGGACTATTTCCAGTGTGTTGTTTTGTCTACGGACTGGACTATTTCCAGTGTGTTGTTTTGTCTATGGACTGGACTATTTCCAGTGTTTTGTCTACGGACTGGACTATTTCCAGTGTATTGTCTACGGACTGGACTATTTCCAGTGTATTGTCTACGGACTGGACTATTTCCAGTGTGTTGTCTAGGGACTGGACTATTTCCAGTGTGTTGTTTTGTCTATGGACTGGACTATTTCCAGTGTTTTGTCTATGGACTGGACTATTTCCAGTGTATTGTCTACGGACTGGACTATTTCCAGTGTTTTGTCTATGGACTGGACTATTTCCAGTGTATTGTCTACGGACTGGACTATTTCCAGTGTTGTGTCTATGGACTGGACTATTTCCAGTGTATTGTCTACGGACTGGACTATTTCCAGTGTATTGTCTACGGACTGGACTATTTCCAGTGTGTTGTCTAGGGACTGGACTATTTCCAGTGTGTTGTTTTGTCTATGGACTGGACTATTTCCAGTGTTTTGTCTATGGACTGGACTATTTCCAGTGTATTGTCTACGGACTGGACTATTTCCAGTGTTTTGTCTATGGACTGGACTATTTCCAGTGTATTGTCTACGGACTGGACTATTTCCAGTGTTGTGTCTATGGACTGGACTATTTCCAGTGTTTTGTCTACGGACTGGACTATTTCCAGTGTATTGTCTACGGACTGGACTATTTCCAGTGTATTGTCTACGGACTGGACTATTTCCAGTGTATTGTCTACGGACTGGACTATTTCCAGTGTATTGTCTACGGACTGGACTATTTCCAGTGTATTGTCTACGGACTGGACTATTTCCAGTGTGTTGTTTTGTCTACGGACTGGACTATTTCCAGTGTGTTGTTTTGTCTATGGACTGGACTATTTCCAGTGTTTTGTCTACGGACTGGACTATTTCCAGTGTATTGTCTACGGACTGGACTATTTCCAGTGTATTGTCTACGGACTGGACTATTTCCAGTGTGTTGTCTAGGGACTGGACTATTTCCAGTGTGTTGTTTTGTCTATGGACTGGACTATTTCCAGTGTTTTGTCTATGGACTGGACTATTTCCAGTGTATTGTCTACGGACTGGACTATTTCCAGTGTTTTGTCTATGGACTGGACTATTTCCAGTGTGTTGTTTTGTCTATGGACTGGACTATTTCCAGTGTTTTGTCTACGGACTGGACTATTTCCAGTGTATTGTCTACGGACTGGACTATTTCCAGTGTGTTGTCCACGGACTGGACTATTTCCAGTGTTGTGTCTATGGACTGGACTATTTCCAGTGTTTTGTCTATGGACTGGACTATTTCCAGTGTTGTGTCTACGGACTGGACTATTTCCAGTGTTTTGTCTATGGACTGGACTATTTCCAGTGTTGTGTCTACGGACTGGACTATTTCCAGTGTTTTGTCTATGGACTGGACTATTTCCAGTGTTGTGTCTATGGACTGGACTATTTCCAGTGTTGTGTCTACGGACTGGACTATTTCCAGTGTTTTGTCTATGGACTGGACTATTTCCAGTGTTGTGTCTATGGACTGGACTATTTCCAGTGTTTTGTCTATGGACTGGACTATTTCCAGTGTTGTGTCTATGGACTGGACTATTTCCAGTGTTTTGTCTATGGACTGGTCTATTTCCAGTGTGTTGTCTATGGACTGGACTATTTCCAGTGTTGTGTCTACGGACTGGACTATTTCCAGTGTTGTGTCTATGGACTGGACTATTTCCAGTGTTTTGTCTATGGACTGGTCTATTTCCAGTGTGTTGTCTATGGACTGGACTATTTCCAGTGTTGTGTCTACGGACTGGACTATTTCCAGTGTTGTGTCTATGGACTGGACTATTTCCAGTGTTTTTTCTTCCACATGTTCATTCATTAACAGATGAACAGAGGACGACTGTGGAAGAGTTTGTTAATAAATGATGTTTTCTTTCTTCTTCTGACCAGGTTTGTCAACAGTTTGATCTATCAGATCAGACATGTCCAAACTATTCCACAAAGGGCCGGTGTGGCTGCAGGTTTTTGTTCCAACAAAGCAGCACACAAGACTGGACTCAGTTAATCAACTGATCTCAGTCTTCAGAGTTGATTGGTCAAAGTGTGAACTCTTGGTTGGAACAAAAACCTGCAGCCACACTGGCCCTTTGTGGAATAGTTTGGACATGCCTGTATTAGATGGTTCCACTGGTGGGTACAGAAATAGTACCAGTGCAGAAGCCCATCCAACCACATCCACAGATAGTGTTCTGTAGCCCTGAGTCAGTCAAGATGAACAACAGATTCTTCATCTAATCACATGCAAAGGTTTTAGATAAGGCCCCTCCTTTGAAAACAGGTCAATTGCATAAGGGTCCGCACACACAGGGTCAGGGTCAGTCAGGTAACTCAGTCACGGTATCTCCTGCAGTTTCTTTCTCCTTTATCCAAAACGGTAACAGTTTCTTATCATGTGGTCGTTCAGTGATGACCTCTGACCTCTTTTTCCATATCGCACAGATGCTTTTGGAAGGACTCGCTGCTGATAATTCATCCTTCGGCTTCAGTATCGTACCGATGGTAGACGGGTTTCGGCCATATTCCTTTTTGTCATATCACTGAACCATGTGACACTTTCATATTTTTTAATCATCTCCTGTTTCTCTTCTATTAATAACTCAGTCACTTCTTTTCATTCACACCAGGAATAACTTTCTTTGGGCTCATGATCAATAATGAATACGTTCTATAATAAAGTTTAAATGAACACACTGGGAAAAACTCACCAAACAACAGTAACTCTGTGATGCATGAGGGTCAAAGGTCACCAAAAGTTGATGGGTAGCTCCCTCATAGCCAATGGGTTGATATGTACATTAGGTACATGACATATTTGCGTACATTACATAGTTATATACAGTACGTACACTGATGTACCTATTATTTGTCTTGGGTTTTGTTTCGTAAATTAAATTGTCTTTCATATTCAGAGATGGATTATTGGATTATTCGCCTGGGTCTTTTGTAAGCAGAGGTACCACTGTGTTTATACATATATATCTCGCAAGGTTGAAAAACAAAAAAAATCATAATGTCAGTTTTTTCTAATATCGTAGAGTGTTGAATTAACTCCGACAGACTCTGTTTATTTTAACATTGAATAAAAGACAGTGACCGTATAAAACCTCTAACTCTAACACTGGCAGTTATCTGGTTAAACTTTACTCTGTTGTTGGAATAACTCTAAAAGAATGAAAATACTTTGACACTGGTGAACTTACTGTACATTTTAATTTTCACCACCTGCCTGTATTTCCTGTTTTATTGTTGAAGTGAACTCCTGAAGTGAACCCCCCAACGTGGCCTCAACGTTTCAGCCAATGAAGTAATTTGGTCCCAGATTAAAACCTGCCTTTGGTTTATTGGACTCCAAAACCATTTTCCTTCTGAAGGAGGAAAAAAAAGTGCAGCATTAAACTGTGGCACTATTGATTACTTGATGGTTGGATGGAAGTCATTGGAGCGTAACTGGTGTGGAAGGTGTGTGCGAGGGTTTGTGCGCCCACTGCTCCGCTCTTTTCATCATGTTACAGACCATCCTGCACTGTCTAAACTGGGTCGTTTTACAAAATAAATGCTGAATGGTCCTGGAGCCTGGTCCTGAACTGGAGACAGTGGGCGCAGACGTGCTAGTGCGCAGACGTGCTAGTGCGCAGACGTGCTAGTGCGCAGACGTGCTAGTGCGCAGACGTGCTAGTGCGCAGACGTGCTAGTGCGCAGACGTGCTAGTCCGCAGACGTGCTAGTGCGCAGACGAGCTAGGGCGCAGACGAGCTAGGGCGCAGACGAGCTAGGGCGCAGACGAGCTAGGGCGCAGACGAGCTAGGGCGCAGACGAGCTAGGGCGCAGACGAGCTAGGGCGCAGACGAGCTAGGGCGCAGACGAGTTAGGGCGCAGACGAGTTAGGGCGCAGACGTGCTAGGGCGCAGACGAGCTAGGGCGCAGACGAGCTAGGGCGCAGACGTGCTAGGGCGCAGACGTGCTAGGGCGCAGACGAGCTAGGGCGCTGATGAGCTAGGGCGCAGACGAGCTAGGGCGCAGACGAGCTAGGGCGCAGACGAGTTAGGGCGCAGACGAGTTAGGGCGCAGACGTGCTAGGGCGCAGACGAGCTAGGGCGCAGACGAGCTAGGGCGCAGACGAGCTAGGGCGCAGACGAGCTAGGGCGCAGACGAGCTAGGGCGCAGACGAGCTAGGGCGCAGACGAGTTAGGGCGCAGACGAGTTAGGGCGCAGACGTGCTAGGGCGCAGACGAGCTAGGGCGCAGACGAGCTAGGGCGCAGACGAGCTAGGGCGCAGACGTGCTAGGGCGCAGACGTGCTAGGGCGCAGACGAGCTAGGGCGCTGATGAGCTAGGGCGCAGACGAGCTAGGGCGCAGACGAGCTAGGGCGCAGACGAGCTAGGGCGCAGACGAGCTAGGGCGCAGACGAGCTAGGGCGCAGACGAGCTAGGGCGCAGACATGCTAGGGCGCAGACGAGCTAGGGCGCAGACGAGCTAGGGCGCAGACGAGCTAGGGCGCAGACGTGCTAGGGCGCAGGCGCTCATCTTATGCTAAGCTAATTGTCTGCAGTTTACAGATTGGTTTAACATAGCATTGATCTTCTCGTCTCCTCATCAAATAAAATAAAAAAAGGATTGGACTGCATCGTCATGGCGACCACATTTTGGTTTAATGTATGCAGCGTCGCTAATGCTAACAGCAGCAGTTTAATGGTGTTTGGAACCAAATGGATGAACGCAGTCACAAGTTTAGTCTTGCTTTTAATTTTTTCCCTGTTTTTTTCTTTAAAATCATGATTATTTCCATCATCGATTTAAAAAAAAGAAAAAAAGGGGAACAGTGTCAGACGCTAAAATAAAAACAGTTTTCACAGAAGTGCTCAGTGGTGACGGTGATAGCGATGATCTTTTCTTTTACTCCACTGCACTGACATTCCTCTCTCCATTCCATAATGCTTTGTCACACAGACGCCTATTGATCTCTGTGCATGTTTAATAAAATAATAATTATTTTTATTTCTTATTTTTTATTTTTTATTTCTTATTTTATCATTATTATTAATAATTTATAATAACGATGAAATAATGATAATAATAATAATAAAAAATTTAAAATTAAATTTAAATTTAAAATGAAGCAATGAAAAATAGTAATTTCAAAATAAATAATATATTTGTTTTAAATTATAAATAAAAATTAAAAAATAAGTTAAATAAACAGAATTTTAAAAAAATACATAAAAATAAATACGTTTTCCCCGATTTATTTTTGAAATAAGCACATCTTCACAACCTTAGAAAAATATATGTTTTGGTTCATGAGGACTTCTGGGAAACATTATATACATTTACAGGCCCACATCATTTCTATTTTACTAGTGGGGACCTTTATTTATATTTAACCCTTGTGGGGACCTCAATTTGGGTCCCCATAGTGTCAGAGGTCCCCATGATGTGATTGTGTAAACATATCAGTGTCCCCATAAAGATAATAATACAAACACACACACACACACACAAACACAGTCTGAGTAGGCACAGGAAAGAAGCTGAAGTGGGAGGAGGATGGTGTGTGTGTGTGTGTGTGTGTGTGGGGGGGGGGGGGGGGGTGTAGAGGGATGAATGAAATGGAAGTGATAGGAGCAGTCAAGTACACACACACACACACACACACACACACAGCTGCTGTGTGTGTGTGTTTATGGCGTCTCTTAAGTGCCCTTCGCACCCAAACAAAGATGGCGGAAGCAGACACGCTGCACGTTTTTCCCCCTCATTTAATCCAGTGATACTTTAAAAAAAGAAAAAAAACCCATGAGCCTCTGTTACAGAACTCATATTTATGCCTCGTGTTCTTGCATTTAATACAAGCACGCTGTGCGGGCCGTCAGAACCAAAAACTGTGGCGCTAAAATGTGTCTTGGTCTCAAAAGAAGTGCCATCTATCAGGTTTGATATCGCAATGCACGAATCATCATGTTCATCATGGTCATGTTTACGTGGCTATAACTCCCAAATGATATAGTAGCATCGTGCAGTAAATAGGACAAAAAATTCAAATTGGTTAATAGATTACATGTGTGGTGTCGTAATTCCGATATGTTGTACGGATTTCGCATTATTATTCCAAATAAAACTCCATTCATTCTTAAAGGCGCAGACAAAAAAAATATTTTTTTTCCCAACACAGACTTCATTTAAACTTTCAAACACAGTCATTTTTGTGGTGTCTTTAGGATGTGATTGTCATGAGGGTGTGATTTACGGTTGTCGATAGAGAACTCAGTAAATCCACCCTGAAAAGACCAAAATCTGACTTTTTATCAGTGGGTGATGTCATCGCTAGAGCACGAGAGAAGAAAAAATTAAGCTGAAAAATGTCTCAATAACTCGTCCTCACGGCAAAACCATAAATAGTAGACAAACAATCTTTTCCACAAATGTTGCCATGGTTGTGAGAATTCAAACAAACCAGGGTTTGAAGATCTAGCTCTTTTTAAAGTGAAATGACAGGAACCTGTTTGGGATGATGTCAGGGATTTCTGTCAATAGACTTCTATTGGAAAAATCATTTCTGTCTCATGTTGAGTTCAGTGTTTTTGAAATTGTTCTAACTCACTTATTTTTCACAGTACACACATAAAAAGTACATGTACTTGTTCCTCACACCCTCCTGTCACTCATCATCAACTTTGTTTTCAACAATTATTTACACTTTTACCAAAAATCACAGTAGTTCAGAGGCATGGTTTAACATTCAGACAGACTTTACTCCAGTCAGCTCTGTGTGTCTGTGTGTGGAACTACAGGCTGGTTTCCATGGCAACAGGGAAAGTCCTTTACTCACAGAAAATGGGAGGAGCTTTAATAGAAGTGACTCAGTCCACAAACAGTGAGAGAAACAACTACAGCGATCTGACAAGAGACAAACACGGTTACATTTCCTTCAACTGATGGAGCTGATTTATTTGCGTTGGTTTTTCTGTTGTAAATGGAACTAGTGTCGTTGAGTGTGGCTCTTGGTTTGGTTTTTAAGACATGGTGTGAACAAGTGTTTTTGTTCCTGTTCCTTTTTTTCGTTTCTTCCTGCTTTCATGTCTCTTTCTTGACCTTGTCAGAACGAAGAAACTGATCAAATCTTCAGCTCCTTCAACCCCCCCACCCCCCCACCGCCGCTCCCCCGTACTGTTTTTTAACCTCACGTCCCAACTGTACATCCTCTTTCTTTTTTGATTTTAAAGTCTAATTTTCACCCAGTTACATTTTGCCTGAAAAAAGGGAGCATGTGTTAATACGCTGTTAAGCAATTTTTCTGCCACAGCAGCAGAAACTGTGTGTGTGTGTATGTGTGTGTGTGTGTGTGTGTGTATGTGTGTGTGTGCGTGCACACGTGTATTCCTATCTTTATGGGGACAATGTGTTTACCCAGTCACACCATGGGGACCTCTGACACTATGGGGACCAAAATTCACATTAACTCACGAGGGTTAAATATAAATAAAGGTCCCCACTAGTAAAATAGAAATGATGTGGTGCTATAAATACATTAAAGCTGTCATTGCATGGTTATTTTATTAATGTAGTTATGTTCTTCATTTTCATTGAATTCATTTTGTGTCGGTTCTATTTAAAAAATGTCCAGATTGTTTTGTTTCCAGCTGTTTTTTCACAGTAGAAAAATGACAGAGTTTACTGGTACTTCCTCATACATGTCCATGACGCACTGATGAGGCGTCTCTGATTGGCTGAGAATGTGTGAAGGAACACTCCCCCCTCCCCTCTCACTGTGTATGTATTTACTTTTACCAATTTAGCATCTCGCTGATTTTGTGCCGTCGCTTGTTTTGAAAACGTGCAGTAAAAAAACAGTCTTTATTTCCACAGAGACACATGAACCAGTTTGATCCAACAGTTTTTTACAGTTTGTGCAGCAGCTACTGTGGCGCCGTCTGCTCTTGTAGATACTAATGCTAATGCTACTGCAGATTCGCTGCCGGGGACAGGTTTAACCCCACGTGGGTGACGCTAAAGTCCCTCTGACGTCAGATGAACCGTCTTTTTCTGGGTCCCTGGTTCCTGTTGTTGTTTATTGTGAATGCAGTATGCAGCCAGTGGAGGTGATGTCAAAGCAGCATGTGTTGGTAAGTCTGGGTGAGCCATCACCATGGTAACGCTGGGTGAGCCATCAGATTCCAAGAGGACAAAAGTGGGAAAAGTGGTTTTCAGCAGAATGACACCTTTAGTTTTTTATTAGAAATCCCCATAAAGCATGAGGGACACAGGTGTAAAGTGAAACATGTATTTTTCAATGGATTGAAGATGTGGTTAGTTTAAAAAATATTTTTTAATGTGTTTTTTCCTTTTTTCTTTTTTATATTATTATTTTATTTAGTTATTTTTATTATTATTCTTTTTTTTTATTTTATTATAAAAAAAGAAGCAAATGTCTTTACACTCAGTACCCAATGGTACTGGATTACAAACTTGGTCCTCATGAGACATGGAAACGAGTGTGTGTGTGTGTGTGTGTGTGTGTGTGTGTGTGTGTGTGTGTGTAAATCAGTGTTATCAGCAGTATGAAACACCACCAACTGTAACAATAGGATTAATGCGGTGCATATGAAAGAAGTAATTAAAGTCATATCTTATCTCATCTGCTTTAAACACCAACAAGCACTTTTAGATTTTCTACTTTTTCACCTCGTTCCTCATCTTCTACCGAGGCCTTGGCAGGTCCAGGCAGCTGATTGGCCGATTGACTGTGACAGTTCGCTCACCTAACCGTCTGATTGGCTGCTCAGACTATAATAGAGCTGATTGTTAGGGATGTTTTTTTGTTATTTCAGAGGTGAGTCGACACAGGTTTATGTATTTTTCATCAGTCTTAGCAGATACATGTACAGGTTTACGTACGGGTACATGTACATTTCGTTGATATTTCTAAGTAGATAATGATTTTTTTTGTCTGTCAAATGACGACAAATCTTGGAAAATCTTCTTTTTAAAGGAAAATTAACTAAATTTACAAATTTTTACCTTCGACAAAGAGGTTCTGTTTTTGCTGGCGTCTGTCTGTCTGTCTATCTGTCTGTCTATCTATCTGTCTGTCTGTCTGTTTGTCTGTCTATTTATCTGTCTGTCTGTTTATCTGTCTCTGTCTATCTGTCTGTCTGTCTATCTGTCTGTCTGTCTGTCTGTCTATCTGTCTGTCTGTCTATCTGTCTGTCTGTTTATCTGTCTGTCTATCTATCTGTCTGTCTGTCTGTTTATCTGTCTGTCTATCTGTCTGTCTGTCTATCTGTCTGATTCTGTACAACAGGGTTCCCCAATTAAATTTCATAAATGGCCAAATTCCTACCTGGGCACCAAGCTGAGGTCCACAGCACCTGTGGGCCACAACAGCCCCACTCCAGTGACAATACAGATAATAATGTTGAATCTGCACTTATAGTGCATTATAACATTATTAGTTGTGCCTGGGATTCAGTAATACTATTTGTCAGGGTCACACAAAGACAAATTTCACCCTGGAAACAAAAGTTGAGAACCAACCATTTACTCAAAATAAATATTTGGTTATTACAGTCTGCTCTGAAAGTTGACAGATTTATAACAACAGCTAATTAACTCTAAATAAAATGTAAAAAATATACTTTGCTAGTCTGCTGGAACAAATCAACTGTAATATAACTGTAACAACAGCCAGTTGGACATACTTAAATAATATATACTAATATATATATATATATATATATATATATATATATATATATATATATATATATATATATATTTGTCAAGGGTTCGTTTGACTTCAGTGGTTTTTCATTTATTTTCACCCAAGTCCAAAACCAGCAGTGATGAGGAGTGACAGTTTTTACAGAAAAAAATACCAACAAACCAGGAAAAAGAAAAAATTGTTACAAGAAATCTGAAAATACGATAAAATAAAGTTGGTCTCTTTTACCATTCAGCACTAAAAAAACCAGTTTTCAGCCACACTCTTACTTTAACTTCAAATCTGTTTAAATCTACAGAATTTATCTCCAACTACACCCCCCACACTACTGGGAAACACTCCCCATTATTTACCCCTAAGCTCCACCCATGGACATACCAATTATCACATTATTTAATTAACACACAATCTACAATATTTACATGGAACAAACATCAAACTGAAATCATATTAACTCATAAACAAAGGCACCAATTTTCCTCCATACATAAACACAAACAGAAGAAAAACCCAAAACAATGAATGAATGAACCTGTGTCCTGTTCTATGAATTATGAGTTTATAACAGTGGTCCAGTTCTGCAGCAGGTGTGTGTGCACCTCCAGACGTCCACCACATAGAGAAAAGGCGGAGTAGTGAGGCAAGGTCCACATGACAATGTCCAGTTTAAACATATGTCGCAGGAGAGCCGCACTTCACACACTCCAAAAAAGATGAGAGAAAGAAAAAAACCACACAGAGATGATGGCGCTAATGTCTCTGCCACAATATTTCAAAAAAAGAATCTTTTTCTCACAAGTTGGTGTGGGCCAGTCTGTGTCCGCCTATTGGGGAACGCTGCTGTAGAACATAGCTCAAAAACTTGATGACATTTTTAGAGTGTGGTGGTGATGGGGAGATTAACAAGTGATTAGGTTTTGATGATGGTGGTGGGGGCGGGGCCTGCCTTGGCGGAGGTCTGGGTTCTGAGTGCTTTTCTAGTTTTAAATGTATTTATTAAGAACATATAGAATATATATATATATATATATATATATATATATATATATATATATATATATATATATATATATATATATATATATATATATATATATATATAGAGACTAGCGCTGCCAGCACTTCTTCAAAATGTTCAACAAACACTGACTGAAAGCTTTTCTCACGGCACAACTTATGATAAACATGGAGCCAGAGTCCTGCACGGTTCTGATTTTGACATACCGCAACCGCCCGTACCCGTCATGTTTAAACTATCCGACACAGCACAACATTTTTCACCCGTTTCGTGAAAACTTGCGGTTCACCCACGGGTACCCGAACCCGTGCAGGACTCTGCACCTTATGATAAACATGGAGCACGATGTGGAGCGATAACAGACACAATAACATCATATATCCAAAATATTGGTAACATGTTCAGGTTTATTGAAGTAGTTTGATTGATAATAAGGTTTTGTTTTATTTTGTCCTTACAAAGTAAAAATGTTACTAGTTTTATTTTTATCTTACTTTTGCACTACTACGTTTTTTTACAATGTTTTTCATATAATATGAGTATTAATGTATATTGTTTTAGTTGTTAAAATATTTTAAGCTTTATTTTTTCCAACAAAATGTATCTTTTACACTATTTTTTTGCACAGTTTTTCCTGTAACAGTGGTGGATATGTCTGGACTTACTACAGTTCATGTAGGTAAAGTCTCAGGTTGCAGTTGCACCTTTTGCACAACTGATTTATTATTTACACTTATTTGTAGAAGTATTTTTGTTTTACATGTTATTTAATTAAAAAAAAGAAGACGAAAGAAACCACGTTTCTAGTGTTTTCATTTTCATTTTGCCCACGTGGGAAAAAATCGTATCGTGAATCGTGAATCGAGTTTTTTGGGAAAAAATCTGAGATTTTTTTAAAAGAGAAAATCGCCCAGCCCTAATATATATATATCCATACACACATATCCAAACAAGGCTAATGCTACATGGAAGGCTAATGGTACTGTTGTAATAGCACGCTAATGCAATAGTACTAATGCTGCAAAATCATGAGATAAAAAGTCCGAATTATGAGATGAGGGTGAAATGTCTTTGCTCAAGAACACAACGGACTGACTAGGACAGAGTGGGAATCAAACCACCAACCCTTCAGTTAATGGACGACCCGTTCTACCACCTGAGCCGTGGACGTCCACTTTCTTTACACTTTCGCAGCTGTTTTTTTATTCTTTGATAAAATGTTTCCACAGTCGAGGCGTTGTTTGTGACGGCCGTGACAGAGGTGGAGGGGGGAGTGGATGGGAGCGGGGTGTGTGTGTTGGGGGGGCGGCTGTGATTGTAGAGGCTTTGGGAGGATAATTCAGTCTGATTGGAGTCTCCTCTCGATGCCGTGGTGAGCGGCAGACCTGCTACTTAGCCTTGACTTGTGCTCTTTGTCCTCCCTGTGTTCACCCCCCTCACCCGCTCCCACCCCCCCACATCCAGACCTTACTCTGACAATGAGGCAGCGACAGTGTAATTTTCCTTCCGATTTCCACCCGAACAGTCCGTGTTTATGCGCCCTTGTGTTTCTTAGACGTTGGACTTGTTGTGTCTCAGGTCAGATTTCAGAATAAAAGAAGTGGTCGTCGTAGGAATTTTCCCATCAAAGCGACGCGATCGTTTCCCGGAGGCCGACTGCATCCGATGTCTGATTGCAGCTGGATTTTCAGCGCTGGCCTCTTTGCAGTTGGAGTGTCTCCCAGAGCCGTGCAGATCGTATTTCACTGACCTGACCCGGGACGCTCAGCGGCTGATGGGCTTCTGCTGAAAGAAGTGATTCTGTGCAATTTGAGTCCAGCTGTTGGACTGTTTAAATCTCCAAAGAAACCCGGATTTGTTCATGAATACGGCAGAATTTAAGCTCTGTATTTTGGGCTTTTCATCCGTCATATCCATCTGTTTACAGTACGGCTGGGTACGGTTGGGTACCAAAAGATTTTTATTTGATACTGACGCCAAATCTGTACTTTCTAAACAGTATTTAAATGTGTACTAAGCCAATAAGCCAATCATGTGATTTTGACCTTTCTGCTAAATGCCACCTTGACCTTTGACCTTTTGCAATATTGATAATTTCGTCATATGTATATATTCGTCAGTGTGTGTAATATTATAATAATATATCCAATATTGATTAAGTTATAGCGTGATATGTCTATGTTTGACACACGTCACCTTTGACTTCCAGAGATCTCGAAAACTATTGGACATAGGTGATAACAGAATAGGGTTGTCACGATACTAAAATTTCCAACTCGATACCGATACTAAGGATAATACTCGATACTCGATACTATTTCGATACTGGAGATGTGAGGGATTCCTTTTAAAATGTCCTCCATGGACTGCTAAAAAAAGGTAGTGAGTGCGGGTGCAGAATAAATGCATGTCTATCTCTTGGTAAGTTAAGGTAGGTCTATCTTTTTGCTCAAGCCCTTCTGCAGTGCTAACTGTAAGACTCTTTATGGTCGAGCATTATGTGCGCGGACGGCAGCGTATTGCATCATGTGACCACCGCGGACCCCTTGCGGGACTAGCAGCGCGCACGTCAAAAATGATAGGCTGACATGCTCACGGTGGCCTCCGTGGTGGTAACGTGATACTATGCGCTACCGCCTGGCTGCCGCCTGCGCGCATAGACGTTCGACTATATCGAGGCCTTTAAAAGCAAAGTTGCATCGGATGGTCCAATCACAGACCTATAGAAATAGTGTATAGGTCTGTGGTCGCACTGGCGTCATCCCGTGTGCTGTCAGAGGCAGCTGGAGAAAAAAAGACACTTTAACTTACACGCCGGCATTACGGCTGTGCCAGAGCTGACCGCGTTGATGCCTGTTTACAATTCTTAACGTTACCCGCTACAAAAAAGTGGCGACGCGCCATAAAAACAAAAATCGATTTTCCAGCAACTTAGTATCTAATTAGATACCAAGGGTCAATATCGATTTAGTATCTAAAATCGATTTTTTTGACAACACTATAACAGAATTGTATAAATCTTCATTCTGCATCGTTTGGTACCAATCTGAAAGTTGTGACCCTCCCTTCTTGCGTTATAACCTATAATGTGATTTTGACCTGTACTCATTGCATCTGATGCACATTAGCTGTATGTATATGTCCATGTAATTTCATGGTGATATCTACAGTATTCATTGAGTTATAGTATGATATGTCTCTGTGGACACACACACACACACACATGATGATTACAATAATCTCTCCCAACCAATGTTGGGCGAGATTAAAAAATCATGATAATAATCAAGATGGGCTGATGTAAGAAAATAAATTGTGATAATTTTTTTGGCCTATTATGAACTCACCTGTCAGTAAAGTGTCTCGTCTCGTCATCTGAACCCACTTTATCCTCACTAGGGTCACAGGGGTCACTGGGGGTCTAATCCAGCTCCAATGGCTCCAAGGTCAGGTCAGAGGTCACCCTGTATGAGTCTCCAGTTCATCTCAGGTCTGAACATATATAGACAAACAATCACTGTTACATTCACACCTATGGGTGATTTAGATTAACCAGTTAACCAGTTAACCAGTTAACCTATCAGTGCATGTGTTTGGATAGTGGGAGGAAAACCCACGCACACACAGGGAGAACATGCAAACTCCACACAGAAAGGTCTGGTTTGGGATTTGAACCAGGGTCCTTCTAGCTGTGAAGCACGAGTGCTAACCAGTCAAGTGTTTTATTATTATTATTATTATTATTTTATTTTTGGCATCATGGTGCATTTGGACTAAAATGTTTTGTATTTGTATTTCTTGGGTGTTGACATGTGATTGTAACCTGGGTTAAAGAAGGTTGCTCTGAGGGATGGGACATGATTTTGGAATATTCAAATATTCATGACACGCTCGAATATCGAATACTAATGTTGAGTGTTGCATCCTTATATTGTTTAACTTGGACAGAATGTCATAGTGACTGTCATTGTACGGCGGCTGACTGGGGCGAATGCACCACAACAACAAAATGCTGCAAACACAAGAAAGATGAACAATCCAAAGAAATAGAATGCCTAAAAAACTGCATATTTTACAGCGCTTTTCATCCAAATGTGTTAAAAAAAACTTACTGGAAAAGTTGGCGATCCTCTGTGTTGTTAAAATGTCCAGTAATAAGAGATAATTTGTTTCACCTTTTTTATTTATTTATTTGTTTTGGATGTCCATGTGAATGGGCAGAATTGACAGTAAAGAATCTTTGGATATTTTCAGTATTTGTATTTCTTGGGTGTTGACATGTGACAGTAACGTGGGTTAAAGTAGGTTTGTCTACAGAACACTGGGCCGCCTGAGTCTGGATTAAATCTCCAACGGTGAAACCCAGCACTAGTTTGTTGGTGCGTTGCCAGGTGACTGACTGGACCGGTTCAGTCCACACTCGCCCTCAGCCCAGGCCAAGGCTGAAGAATGCCTTTGACATCAAATACCGCAAAGCCAGGAAACACTCATTTTTCCCAAAGCCATACAGCGCCGTACTGGGCTGGGGCCGTACAGGGCCGTACTGGGCTGGGGCCGTACTGAGCTGGGGCCGCACTGAGCTGGGGCCGTACAGGGCCGTACTGGGCCGTACAGGGCCGTACTGAGCTGGGGCCGTACAGGGCCGTACTGGGCTGGGGCTGTACTGAGCTGGGGCCGTACAGGGCCGTACTGGGCTGGGGCTGTACTGAGCTGGGGCCGTACAGGGCCGTACTGGGCTGGGGCTGTACTGAGCTGGGGCCGTACAGGGCCGTACTGGGCTGGGGCTGTACTGAGCTGGGGCCGTACAGGGCCGTACTGGGCTGGGGCTGTACTGAGCTGGGGCCATACAGGGCCGTACTGGGCTGGGGCCTGCCAGGACTGTACTGAGCTGGGGCCATACAGGGCCGTACTGGGCTGGGGCCGTACTGAGCTGGGGCCGTACAGGGCCGTACTGGGCTGGGGCCTGCCAGGACCGGCTCTGTCTGAACGCTGCTAGCACTCACTGAAAAAAAAAACCTCTGACTTTTATTATTATTATTTTGGGGAGCTTGGTTTCCAATGGCAACAAGATAAAGAGATGAATCCCATCCACGGCGTCAAACATTATTTTTAATTTTTTTGTGAAGTGAAGGCGTGTCTCGTCCGTGGAAGTGCCCTGAAAGACTGAGGCTGTGAAAAGATAAAGGTTGAGAAAACAATCTGTAAATCTGCTCTTTAACGTGTGTTTGTGCCCAAATTTAGTTCCGTCTGCTTGTGTTTGATGTTGGAGCTGAGGTAGAAATGGATCCAAATCATATTTCTGTGAAACGCTGAATAAAAAGTGTTCATAGAAACATGGAGAAATTTGTCTGTTCCAAATAAAAACTGGAACTACAGCTTCACAGTCGACCATAGGGTCTAGTCTGACCCCTGGCATGAATGTGTGAAATGCAAACATTTCACAGAAGATATTAATAAACTATCTATCTACCTTTCTATATATGTGTGTGTATATATATATATATATATATATATATATATATATATTTATTAGAGCTGGGCAAAAAATTGATTTAGATTTAAAATCGAGTTTTATGGCAAAATCGATTCATATTTTAGGAAAATCGTGCAATCCGATTCCCCTCCACACGCACTTTTTTTCCTCGCAAAAAGAAAACCATGAACCAGCCCGCTCCGTAGTTGCACATCTGAAGTGAAAGCATCCATTGGGGCGGGGGGATGGGGGGGGGGGGGGGTTGCAGAACTCTTAGAAAAGGCAGAGACTAGCGCTGCCAGCACTTCTTCAAAATGTTCAACAAACACTGACTGAAAGCTTTTCTCGCGGCACACCTTATGATAAACATGGAGCCAGAGTCCTGCACGGTTCTGATTTTAACATACCGCAACCGCCCGTACCCGTCATGTTTAAAGTCCGAACCGTTTTCCGACGAAAAAAAAAAATCCGCACCCGAACCGACCCGCTATAAATGAACCCGATATCCGACCCGAACCCGGAAGAAAATGTCAGATAGCCAAACTTAAATACAAACATTTACTGCCATGAATATACTGAACAGTAACATAGCCAAGGCAGAGCCAAATAAAAATGTTGTTAACCTTTTAGCCTATGAACCGAAAATTAGACCCGCGATCACCCACGTCCGACCCGAACCGAACCCGTATCCGACACAGCACAACATTTTTCACCCATTTCGTGAAAATTTGCGGTTCACCCACGGGTACCCGAACCCGTGCAGGACTCTGCACCTTATGATAAACATGGAGCACGATGTGGAGCGATAACAGACAATAACATCATATATCCAAAATATTGGTAACATGTTCAGGTTTATTGAAGTAGTTTGATTGATAATAAGGTTTTGTTTTACTTTGTCCTTACAAAGTAAAAATGTTACTAGTTTTATTTTTATCTTTTTATCAACTTTTGCACTACTACGTTTTTTACAATGTTTTTCATATAATATGAGTATTAATGTATATTGTTTTAGTTGTTAAAATATTTTAAGCTTTATTTTTTCCAACAAAATGTATCTTTTGCACTATTTTTTTTGCACTGTTTTTCCTGTAACAGTGGTGGATATGTCTGGA
>CM035799.1:46445056-46457556 GCA_020466265.1 Siphamia tubifer | reverse complement strand
AAACTGGAATAAACCCAGTGGTGTAAACTGGAATAAACCCACTAGTGTAAACTGGAATAAACCCACTAGTGTAAACTGGAATAAACCCAGTGGTGTAAACTGGAATAAACCCAGTGGTGTAAACTGGGACAAACCCAGTGGTGTAAACTGGGACAAACCCAGTGGTGTAAACTGGAATAAACCCAGTGGTGTAAACTGGGACAAACCCAGTGGTGTAAACTGGGACAAACCCAGTGGTGTAAACTGGAATAAACCCAGTCGTGTAAACTGGGACAAACCCAGTGGTGTAAACTGGGACAAACCCAGTGGTGTAAACTGGAGCAGTGTCCTCATCCATGGGACTGACCAGAACAAGGCACAATTTGACAAACAGGGCAGTGACTCAGTGTCCATTCAATGTCCAGATCCTTTAATCAACAGTTGGGACGAGCTGAATGCAGGGCCGGTCTGTGGACGGAACAATGGTCCCGAGTTACAACATCCAGACCCGGCCCGCCCCGCACGCTCCGGCGCTCCACGTCTGCCGCTTCAGCTTCGCTGCGGTTCATACGTGTGTAATTAAAGTGTGAGTCACAGCCAGGGGATTGACGAGTCTTCCCGGCACTCATTGTGAAACGCCGTCTAGAGCTGGAGGCTGAATGGATCGGCCTCCGTCCCACAAGCTCCGCCCACTCATTCTTCTTTGTTGGAGACATTAGCGCCAGCAGGAAAAGAACCACATGACTAATGGGCCTCGGTTTCATCTCCACGTCTTGTTACAACCTGTCAAGTCAAAAGCATGCGCCGCAGTACATGCAGCTGGGAACGTTCTGGAAGCTTCTGATAAATAAAAAGCCCTTAAAGGTGATTTAGATGGAGGGGTCACAATTGAGATCATTTTGAGGTTTAAATAAAGCATGATTTTTAGATTAAAAAAAGTCCAAACTATGAGATAAAAGTCATAATTATGATATTGTTTCAGTTTTGTGGGTGTGGACAGAAAATTATGGAAAAATTAAAAAAAGGAAAAAATGAGATTAAAAAAAGTATACTTAAAAGACAAAATTATGAGATAAAGTCATAAATGTGAGATAAAAAATATATAATTATGGGGAAAAAAGAGTGGAATTTATGAGAATGTAAATTACAAATGACAAATATTTATATAAATGTAAAGAGTATAAAGTACAG
This sequence comes from Siphamia tubifer, assembly GCA_020466265.1. Taxonomy (NCBI): domain Eukaryota; kingdom Metazoa; phylum Chordata; class Actinopteri; order Kurtiformes; family Apogonidae; genus Siphamia; species Siphamia tubifer. Next base: position 46,456,386 of record CM035799.1, on the reverse strand, counting down.
ATATTTCTGAACAAATGTAGGGAAGAAAAGTCAAAAGTTTCCAGAAAAATAAATACTCCAGTAAAGTACAGATACCTAAAAAATCTACTTAAGTTCAGTACTGCAGTATTTATACTTAGTTCCTCGTCACCTCTGCATCATTTATCGTTTATTTTTAATGACACCACGTTGAAAAAGTCACAGGTTATTCCATGTGAAATATTCATTTATGGACATTTTTCCCAGTTTTCCAGCTGAAGGGGCGTTCATGTGCACTTTTTTAGTCCGTAATTAGTAGTACCCTTAATTCCAATAGCATGTGAAGGCAGCATGAGGCCTTGTTCATGTGTATTATTTGGTCTGGTCTGAAATAGTCAATGAGTGTTTACCATCTGGTGCATTTTCCTCTAGGTTTATATTTTTGTTTCCATGGAAATGATTCACCAAAAGCCGTTAAACATCCTCTGCCCTCCTTCCTTAAACGTGTCAGGGATGTGAGAGCGAGTGCAAGCAGAGGAGGAATGTCTTAAAGGTCCCTGGTGGAAGATTTAGGAGGATCTAATTACACAGATGATGCATAATTACGTTTTTATTGGTGTATAATCACCTGGAAATAAGAATGGTTATGTTTGGGTTCAGACTGGTCATTTAGTTGGTGACGCTGAAACTGCTAACACTTTACATTACAGCTCACTAATACGGTGGTCATTCTGTGGTTAACATTATGAGATAAAAAGTCAAAATTATGTGATAAAAAGTCAAAATTATGAGATAAAAAGTCAAAATTATGAGATAAAAAGTCAAAATTATGTGATAAAAAGTCAAAATTATGAGATAAAAAGTCAAAATTATGAGATAAAAAGTCAAAATTATGTGATAAAAAAGTCAAAATTATGTGATAAAAAGTCAAAATTATGTGATAAAAAGTCCAAATTATGAGATAAAATGTCAAAATTCTGAGATAAAAAGTCAAAATGATGTGATAAAAAGTCAAAATGATGAGATAAAAAGTCAAAATGATGTGATAAAAAGTCAAAATGATGTGACAAAAAGTCAAAATTGTGAGATGAAAAGTCAAAATTTGCAGCCACTAAGTACACATACTGTATGTAAAATGCTCTGGATTATAAGGCGTACTGTGATTTTGGAGAAAATAAAAGTATTTTAAATATAACTTATAATCCAGAAAATATGGTCCTGTTTATTTACTTCACACAGGAGCTATAGATGCTAAGTTAGCTAACTTAAGCTAATTAGCTAGCTTCATCTAAATTGACAGAAACTGGATTAAGTTTTTTAATCACTACTTGTGTTGCATCACATGCTAGTTTGATGCAACACACATTTGTATCAACAAACATATTTTTTTTAATTTTACTTTACTTTTCTTGCATGAAATACTTGATGCACAAGATAAAGATGCTAACTAAGCTAACTTGCTGCCTCACTTAAATGCCATGAAGGTGCTTTGGTTGCAGACGTACAGAAACTTTTACGGGTCAGTCCTCGTGTTTAATTTAACTTTTGTAGATGACCTTAGTTTCCGCCACTTTGCTAACATTGATTCGGCTAACGCGTGTCAGGTTAGCGCTACGTTCTGTATATGAACTGAGAGTTGGTCTTAAGGCACCGACTAAAATATTCCTTCAACTTCTCCCAAATTCACCGTCCTCTGGAGTCGTCTCATGTTTCTTCTCAAAGGTCAAGTGGCGTCAGTGCATCGTGTCCCGAAAAACAGTCCGATCTAATGAACAGAAGTCGTCTTTAAGTCCGAAGTGTCGCCTTTATACCTGAGAAGAGATGCAGAAACAGTGTGTGTGTGTGTGCGCATATGGGAGTGTGTGTCTTAACTTGTGCGAGTGTGTGCGTTTCATTGTCATGCCAAGGACAAGCGGGTCTGTCCCGTGCCAAGTGGTGCCAAGCCAGCTGGCTGTCGCTCATGCTTTTGTTTTGTGCTTTGCTCTGCATTCAGCCCACGACACACATTGTTGTGAAGAGCCTTTCACTCCCTCTCCCTCGCTCGTCCCCTTTGTGTGCATGTGTGTGTGTGTGTGTGTGTGTGTTTTATGGCAGTGACCTTGATGTGGGGAAAAAAAAAACAACTAAAAACACAAGTGGGCCATTGGAGAGCAATAGAAAGAATTAGAAATTGAACGTTACTGCATGTAATTATCCACTTAATACTGGCTGGTGGGTGAGTGCCCACAGACGGGAACTCATGTTTTTGTCTGTTTTGTCGTTACAACTTGTTTTATACGTTTTCTGACGCCTCGACACGTGCGCTGTATGTTTCACAGCAGAACAGAAGTTAGAAGGTTTGAAAGTTATTACATTAGGATTTGACTTTAGTTGCTAAACTTTGGAAATACTTTAAAGTCTGTTTGGTCGTCCATCTCTCCACTTGCCGCATACACTCACTCACACACATACACACACTCTAATACACACTCACACACATACACACACTCACACTCTAATACACACTCACACACACTCACACACACACACACACACACACACACACACTCACACTCTAATACACACTCACACACACTCACACACACACTCACACACACACTCACACACACTCTCACTCACACTCTAATACACACTCACTCACACGCTCACACACTCACACACTCACTCACTCACACACTCACGCACTCACACTCGCACATTCACACGCTCACACGCTCACACACTCACACACTCACTCACTCACACACTCACTCACTCACTCACTCACGCACTCACACTCGCACATTCACACACTCACACACTCACACGCTCACACACTCACTCACTCACTCACTCACACACTCACACTCGCACATTCATACACTCACTCACTCACTCACACACACTCACACGCTCACACACTCATACTCGCACATTCACACACACACCCTCACTCTCACACACATTCACACACTCACACACACACTCACACGCTCACACACTCACTCACTCACACACTCACACACTCACACACACACACACACACTCACACTCGCACATTCACACACTCACACACGCTCACTCTCACACACATTCACATTCTCACACTCGCACACACACACACACTCGCACATTCACACATTCATACACTCACACATACACACGCTCACATTCATACATTCACTCACTCACACACTCACACACACACATTCACATTCTCACACTCACACACACGCTCACATTCTCACACTCACACACTCACATTCTCACACTCACTCACTCACACACTCACACTCACACACTCACAATCTCACACTCACACACTCACTCACTCACACACTCACACACACACACTCACACACTCACACTCACACACTCACACACTCACACACTCACAATGAGAATCTGATTAAAAACTATGGCCCTTGTTTCCGGAAAGTGTCAGAACAGGGAAGGCCATCTGAAAGGCACTTCAACACAAATTATGTAGATTTAAAAACAGCTTTGACCACAGGAGGTGGGGCGGCGGGTCGTACCACAGGCTCGGACGGCGTGAATATTCATGAATAGACATTTTCAACATATTCTCTGGCGGGTCAGTGCAAGGGGAGAGAGAGAGCCAATCAACTTCAGCCCAAGCATTCTCTGACTGCCAAGGGAATTCAACTCTGTCAATTCTGGCTGATTTCTTGGCACAAACGTTCAGGGGGCGGAGCGAAAACTTTTGATACAGTTGAATAAAAATTATTTACAAGCTCCATGACTGGAAACAGTTAATAACACGTAAAGTTAACACAAGGTTTGTTTTTATTTGAATGCAGACACGTGTGGAGGATAGATTATCAGGCCGGGTCGGAGGTCCTGGACCAAACTGGTTTGAGCAGCGACAAAAACACACAATTGTAAAGTCTTCAAAGCCACGCCCCCAGGATACCAGAACGTACAGTGTTAGTCTACACCTGTTCAACAGGTTGTTAGATTAGTTGGACTTTTTACTTGTTAATTTGATACTTGGTCTCAGTAATCTGGTTCTACTAAGAGACTAAGACGACATTTATACGGAGACAATGAAAACAGACGACGCAAAAGTGGCGTCTCGTCTTCAGACGAGTGTATTCAGGAGGAAATCCTTGTTTATACGAAGACGCATCAGTAGGTGAAATATGATTGGATAGTCATGCCAGACCGGCTATGTGGTAAATGGTAAATGTTCTGCATTTATATAGTTCTTTTCCACCTTCATGGTGCTCAAAGCGCTTAACATTAGCCTCTCATTCACCCATTCACACACACACTCATACACCAGTAGGTTTCTAAGGTCTATGGTCAGTCCTACTGGGGGCCTAAGTCAGGGTTCAGTGTCTTGCCCAAGGACACTTCGACATGTGGACAGCCAGAGCTGGGACGCGAACCGCCAACCTCTCGGTCATAGGGTGACCCACTCTACCAACTGAACCACAGCCGTGTTCTATGTGTACCACATAGTACCACAGTACTATGTGGTACTGTGATAGACCCGCCCACATGTCCTGTTTTTGACGTATGTAATCGTCCACCCGTGTCTGTTCGTCTATGGTATGTGCGTAACGTCTGTACAATAACTGAAACGACTCCTGTGCATTTACTGGAGCTGCTAATGCTAATGCTAGTGCAGCTGGAAGATCTGTGGGATCCAGGTTGTCCCACATGGTTGTGACGTGAACATACGTGACGTGAACATACGTGACGTGAACATACGTGACGTGAACATACGTGACGTGAACATACGTGACGTGAACATACGTGACGTGAACATACGTGACGTGAACATACGTGACGTGAACATACGTGACGTGAACATACGTGACGTGAACATACGTGACGTGAACATACGTGACGTGAACATGTGTGACGTGAACATACGTGATGTAAACATGTGTGACGTGAACATGCGTGACGTAAAGATGCAACGTTAAGACATTTAGACGCAGACATGACCCTGGAATGAGTCTGAACATTTGTGTGTATTCACACCCTGATGACGTTGGGTTCGTGTAAACAAAAGACACTTCTGATAAAATATATACGGCTGCATTTAGCTGCAATAGTACTGGTGTGTTTTTGGTTTTTAGTTTGTACATATATCTGTTTGTCAGCAACTTTTGCAAAAATTATTGAGCAGATTTCTGTGTAATTTTTAGTAAAAGTTTATTCAGTTTCTAGAACTTTGAACCAACAACCATGTGAATGTCCCTGACCCTAAAGTGTGACCACATTAACTAGTCTACCGTCTTCTCATCCAACTGTGTTGAGCATTAACTTTTGAGAACCATGGTTTAATGATCAACACTGGTGATAGTCAAAGAATGCAGAGGTTTTCTCATCTCTGTCGGACAGTTTTCACAACAGCAGGTTTTAAAACCAAGAGGGAAAATAGCAGGAAGCTGCCGATCACTAACTACAGCCCAAAATAATCAGCTGTTTTAACAGCAGCAAATGAAACTGTTACCTTTGTCTTCAAGTAGAGGAACCACTGCTCTATAATGTATGTATAAAGTCTGTTCTTCACACATTAAATGTGTTAATTCTTCCATATTTTAATCAGATGAATCATAAAATAAATGACTCCAGTGTTGGTTCATGTTTTAATATATATGATGGTGGTTTTTTTTGTGTTTTACTTGATGTAACTGTGTGTATTTTTTTGGCACATCTTAGTGTATTTTGAGAATTTTTGTGTGTTAGTTGTTTTGAGTTATTTTAATGTATTGTAGATCAGGGGTTCTCAAACTTTTTTGGCCCAGGTCCCCCTTGGAGGGGTGACATTTTTACATGTCCCCCCTCATCCTCGCGATACTGAAAATGATAAAAAACCACTTCAACAATGATTATTATGAAACAATGATAACCTTTTTTAATAGTGCTTTTGTGCAAACCAGCCACATTTTCAGGTATTATAATATAAATGAACACTTCAGAAACAACAATTTTAAATAATTTTAAAATAATAAACGGAACAAAAGACACACAAAACCGTGTGTGTGTGTGTGTGTGTGTGTGTGTGTGTGTGACTGACAGACAGACAGACAGACAGACAGACAGACAGACAGACAGACAGACAGACAGACAGACAGAGACTTAATGAGAGGGATGATCTTGTCAAACTCAATATAACTATCAATGTACTTTCTCTTTTTAGGGTTAGGGCGTTTGTTTTTGTCATTGTCATTTTCATTGTCATTTCTTTTACCACTTCTTGAGGAACTTGGCGGACACAAAAATCGATCCATGTTCGCTGCAGGGTGGCTAAAAATAGCCTGTGACTCGCTCCGTCTCAATTTAGTCAAGCTGGCGTCAAACAGCGCTGTTACTTCCGCCCACTCGCTACAAAATAAAACTTCTGCATTTCAAAATAAAACAGTTAATAATTTCGCGTACCCCCTGGACATGCGCCACGTCCCCCTAGGGGTCCGCGGACCCCAGTTTGAGAACCGTGGTTGTAGAGATTTTGTTGCATATTTTAGTGTGTTGTTTTGAGTATTTTAGTGTATTTTATTTGTGTAACATGCAGACAGTGTTTGGAAGTAGATCTGACACCAATGTTCCTTTGGACTAAAACCTCTTCTACTGTTCATTCTAACTATTTCACATTTTCAGCTCAGACTCATCTAGGAAACTTCATCCAACCATCATTTAAGACTTTAGTTTTCTTTGTCACTAACACATGTGGGAACATATCATTAGTTTGATTCTGGAAGCTTCTCACTGTAGACCAGTGTTATTGGACGGTGTTAAAGATGACCAGAAATAAACAAAAAAATGAAGAAAATGAACATGAATGACCAAAATATTTTAGAAACTGTCACATTTATAACCCAGACTTATCTTCTAAATTTGATCCAACCATCATTTCAGACTTGAGTTTTCTTTACCACTAACATGTGGGGACATGTCATTAGTTTGTATTCCAGAAGCTTCTGACTGTAGACCAGTGGAAACATTTGGTATCTGCAGCCTCAGCATTGTTGTTTGCAGTCTTTTATTTTGAAAGTTCACATCAGTGTTGGTTCAGTCAAACCCTTCTGCTGTGTGTGAGTCTTTTATTTTGAAAGTTCACATCAGTGTTGGTTCAGTCAAACCCTTCTGCTGTGTGTGAGTCTTTTATTTTGAAGGTTTGCATCAGTGTTGGTTCAGTCAAACCCTTCTGTGTGTGAGTCTTTTATTTTGAAATTTTGCATCAGTGTTGGTTCAGTCAAACCCTTCTGTGTTTGAGTCTTTTATTTTGAAGGTTCGCATCAGTGTTGGTTCAGTCAAACCCTTTTGCTGTGTGTGAGTCTTTTATTTTGAAAGTTCACATCAGTGTTGGTTCAGTCAAACCCTTCTGTGTGTGAGTCTTTTATTTTGAAAGTTTGCATCAGTGTTGGTTCAGTCAAACCCTTCTGTGTGTGAGTCTTTTATTTTGAAAGTTCGCATCAGTGTTGGTTCAGTCAAACCCTTCTGTGTGTGAGTCTTTTATTTTGAAAGTTTGCATCAGTGTTGGCTCAGCCAAACCCTTCTGTGTGTGTCTTTTATTTTGAAAGTTCGCATCAGTGTTGGTTCAGTCAAACCCTTCTGTGTGTGAGTCTTTTATTTTGAAAGTTTGCATCAGTGTTGGCTCAGCCAAACCCTTCTGTGTGTGTCTTTTATTTTGAAAGTTCGCATCAGTGTTGGTTCAGTCAAACCCTTCTGTGTGTGAGTCTTTTATTTTGAAGTACCCAGTGCAGACCAAGTCAAAGTACTCACATTCTGTACTGCAGTAGAAGTACAGCTACTTATGTGAAAAAATACTGTGGTAAAAGTACAAGTACTGATTCAACTGCTTTACTGAAGTAAAAGTAAAAAATTACAACTTTCCAACTGTAATAAAGTAAAAAGTAAAACTGGATGAAATAAAACTTATTTAAGCAGAAAAAACTGAAAAAATGTCAAAAATCTCCCAAAATAAATAATTTTGAAAAAATGTCTTTACATTTATATAAATGTAAAGAGTATAAAGTACAGATATTTATACAAATATGTAAGGAGTAAAAGTAAAACATTTTACAGAAAAATAAATACTCCAGTAAAGTACAAATACCTGACAGAACTACAGTAACAGAGTATTTCTACTTCAGTTCCTTCCAACTCTGTCTGTTGGGAATGTTTTATTTTGAAATACATTAAAGATAAACACAGTGAAGGAGGAGTGAGTGAGTGAGTGAGTGAGTGAATGGTGTGAGTGAGTGAGTGAGTGAGGGTGTGAGTGAGTGAGTGAGTGAGGGTGTGAGTGAGTGAGTGAGTGAGGGTGTGAGTGAGTGAGTGAGTGAGTGAGTGAGTGAGTGAGTGAATGGTGTGAGTGAGTGAGTGAGGGTGTGAGTGAGTGAGTGAGTGAGGGTGTGAGTGAGTGAGTGAGTGAGGGTGTGAGTGAGTGAGTGGTGTGAGTGAGTGAGTGAGTGAGTGAATGGTGTGAGCAGGTACTGTGTTCGTCCCTCATATCATAAAGGTGTGTGTCGCCTCAGACGTGTGTTCAATGAACTGAATGAATGTGACAATTGAAAAAAAACCTTTTGTTATAAACTGAAGTCTGAGCTTTGTGTGTGTGTGTGTGTGTGTGTGTGTGTGTGTGTGTGTGTGTGTGTGTGTGTGCATTATGTCTGTCCTTGTGTGACAGTTGACATTATCAGATGATTGCTCCCATGATTCATTTCAATGAAACACACACACACACACACACACACACACACACACACACTGGTTTCCATGTCTCATGAGGACTGTAATCATCATGTAATGGAGGTAAAGTAGCCATTGGGTAGTGAGTGTAAACACATTTTTTCACCTTTTTTAAAAATAAATACTTTATATATATATATATATATATATATATATATATATATATATATATATATATGACTAAAAAAAACTCCCGTAGGGACCTGAATTTTGGTCTTTGACTTTGTAAACATATCAATGTCCCCATAAAGATAGGAATACACGCAGCACATAGTGGTGTGTGGTTGTGTTGATGATGGCTGACATTATTGTGTTTTGCTTTGTGTGTGTGTGTGTGTGTGTGTGTGTGTGTGTGTGTGTGCGACAGTTGACATTATTGGATGATTGTTTGTGTGTGTGATTATTTTCTAATCTAAGGAGCTTTTCCGTCAGACGACCAGATGTTCTGATCTGTTGAACGTCGCTCTGTTTGTTTGTCCAACGTTATTTTGTGTCACTTTTCAGGAAATCGTAATCAACATGTTTTAGTTTTGTCTGTGATTGAATCCACAAAAGGTGAAAAAAAAGACATTTGACATTTGACTGTTGGAGATGATGACAGGTCCCCACAAAGAACTGTTCCCTCTGATCCACTTTTACCCTGAGTGGGTAAAAGTGGAAACTGACTTCTGTTTATAAAAAGATAGAATTACATCATAAAGTCAGATCTGTGACGTCGAAAGTCAAAATTCTGAGATAAAGAAATCTAAAATATTTGATAAAAGTTCTAATAAATGAATAAAGTCATAATACTGAGAAATATGAGATAAAACAAAACACAATCATAAGATAAAAAGTCAAATATATGAGATAAACGTCAATCACTATTGACCAGGTACTGTAAAGACAGCACTGTCACCATGGCAACAATTAAACAATCAAATCTAAATAATTACAGGACCAGTCATGTGACTCTTGTCAAACCATATGTTGTGCAGCTCACGTTGATGTTATTAGTGCCTTAACACCTACTGTTGCAAATATGCAACACATCCATAAACCTATCTATTGTATGTGTTATAGTCAAATTAATTTAGCATTAACTTTTTTTAATACTTATATTTATTATATTTACACTCAGGTGTTAATGGCTTTGGGTCGAGCTGCAAAAATAAAGTCAAACATCACATGTTTTTCTTAAAAAATGTGAATCATGTTACATTTTCATCATATGTTTAATTGATTAAGTATATTTTTTGCTGTGTAAACCCCCCCCCCCCCCTGCTGCCAGTTGCCTCTCACTCATTGTGGGCTAACAATGGCAGGCGAGGCCCCAGCCTCCAGGCCTACAGCCTGGGTCTTACAGGGGGTGGTGCCTGGGGAGGTGGAGGGAGGAGTGGGGGGGTGGGCTCCCCATGAAAGCCTATGGACTCGTCAGTCGGGGAGGGAAGCAAAGGGGGGAAGCCAAGAAAAAGCAGGTCACGCCCAGATTAAAATTCAATGTGTCCCCCGTGAAGGAGTGTCTGCCTACGTCAGCAAGCTGTCGAAGACACACACTCACATATGTGTGTCCAAAAAAGAGTGGGCGGGGGGCAGGAGGGTGTGTGTGTGTGTGTGTGTGTGTGTGTGTGGGGGGGGGGGGGGGTCAGGGTGCTTGTCTGACTTTGCAGTCAAAGTGGTGGGAGACTAGAGGGGACGTCAGGGAAGGTTAGAAAAGTAAAGAAGCACAAATAAAAACACAATGGATCAGCGGGTGGAGGATCATCAGCGTAAGGTCAGAGCTGTGTGGAGGAGACCAACACACCTTCAGGGGTTCAGGGGGGCATGGGGGGGGGCTTCAGCTGTGTGAAGGAGCTCAACACACCTTCAGGGGTTCGGGGGGGGGGGGGGTCCTGTTAATGGGGCAGCAGTAGCGTCATAATGCATGCAAGACAAAGCTGATTTAGTGATGCATGCTTCCTTTGTGTTGCATTTAAGGACAGGGTGTGTGTGTGTGTGTGTGTGTGTGTGTGTGTGGGGGGGGGTAATATGCACACAATCCAGTCCCCCTCTGTTTTGGGCCCCATCCCCATATGGTTGCTTGGCTTGATGAGAGCTTGATGAAGTCAACCAGAAGTCCCCACCAACCCTCTGTGTGTGTGTGTGTGTGTGTGTGTGTGTGTGTGTGTGTGTGTGTGTGTGTGTGTGTGTGTCCATGCAAATCTGCAATTGCTTTTCAGTTAATGGCTAAATGAGTTTCACCCTTGCAGAGCTGATTTGTGTGTGCTTGTATTTCTGTCTTTATGGGGACATTGATATGTTTACACAGTCACACTATGGGGACCAAAATTCCCCACGAGGGTTAAATAGAAATGATGTGTCCCTATGAATACATTAATTTGTTTTTTTTTCCAAAAGTCCCCATAAAGCATGAGGGAAACAGGTGTAAAGTGAAACATGTATGTTTTAGAAGGTTTGAATATGTGTTTTTTTATTTAATTTTTCTGTATTTTTTAAAATGTATTTTCTTTTTCTTTCTTTCTTCTTCTTCTTCTTCTTCTTCTTCTTCTTCTTCTTCTTCTTCTTCTTATTATTATTATTATTATTATTATTATTATTTATTTTTGTTTATTTATTTTACTCTTTAAATTTAATTCTAATTTGTATTTTTTTTTGTATATTATTTAATATAATTTATTTAGTGT
>CM035799.1:46427556-46442556 GCA_020466265.1 Siphamia tubifer | reverse complement strand
AGGAATGAATAAATACTAAACACTAATGATAGTAAAAAAATAATAATAAATAAATACACATTTAAAAATAATCATCCAATAAATAAAAGGAATACAATAACAATAAGGGTAAACATCTGAAATTGTATTAATAAATTAAATAAATACGTAAATAAATAAAAATAATATGAATAATATTTTAATGAAATACATACAAATAAATAATGTTTTTATTTTTAAAGTAAACACATCTTCAAACCTTTGAAAAATACATGTTTTGCTTTGCACCTTTTTAAATTGATATTACAAATTAAATATAAAAAACAAAAACATTGTATAGAAATAAAAATGTTTTTTTCAAGTTTATATATATATATATGTGTGTGTGTATGTGTGTGTGTGTTTGTGTGTGTTTTCGTATAAGTAAACACATCTTCAAACCTTTTCTCTTTACACCTGTTTCCCTCATGCTTTATGGGGACTTCTGGAAAAAAACTAATTAATGTATTTATAGGGCCACATCATTTCTATTTTACTAGTGGGGACCTTTACTTATATTTAACCCTTAAATTTTTGGTCCCCATAGTGTCAGATGTCCCCAAGGTGTGACTGTGTAAACATATGAATGTCCCCATAAAGACATGAATACACACACACACACAGCTCTTGTTGCCCCTGCATATGGCAGATGGTTGGGCTTTTATTTTTGCATGCCTCCATATTAAACAAAAAAAGAAAAAGCCAGAGCTCTGAGGCCACGGCTGTTTAAGAAAAGGTTAAAGTGTGAGAGAAGAAAGAAAAAGAAAAGACAAAAGAGCAGCGAAGAGAGAGAGACGTAGAAAACATGTAAATATTTATAAGCATATAAACCTGGTGGAGCTGAAAACAACGGAAAAACTGACTCTGCAAATGAACTCTTTAGAAAGGTAACACCACCCAAAGTAAAATGAACTGAAATATATACTAAAGTACCTGATAAATATACTACAATACACTAAATATATACTAAAGTACCTGATAAATATACTACAATACACTAAATATATACTAAAGTACCTGATAAATATACTACAATACACTAAATATATACTAAAGTACCTGATAAATATACTACAATACACTAAATATATACTAAAGTACCTGATAAATATAGTACAATACACTAAATATATACTAAAGTACCTGATAAATATACTACAATACACTAAAATATATACTAAAGTACCTGATAAATATACTACAATACACTAAATATATACTAAAGTACCTGATAAATATAGTACAATACACTAAAATATATACTAAAGTACCTGATAAATATACTACAATACACTAAAATATATACTAAAGTACCTGATAAATATAGTACAATACACTAAAATATATACTAAAGTACCTGATAAATATAGTACAATACACTAAAATATATACTAAAGTACCTGATAAATATACTACAATACACTAAATATATACTAAAGTACCTGATAAATATAGTACAATACACTAAATATATACTAAAGTACCTGATAAATATACTACAATACACTAAAATATATACTAAAGTACCTGATAAATATAGTACAATACACTAAAATATATACTAAAGTACCTGATAAATATACTACAATACACTAAAATATATACTAAAGTACCTGATAAATATAGTACAATACACTAAAATATATACTAAAGTACCTGATAAATATAGTACAATACACTAAATATATACTGAAGTACCTGATAAATATAGTACAATACACTAAAATATATACTAAAGTACCTGATAAATATAGTACAATACACTAAATATATACTAAAGTACCTGATAAATATACTACAATACACTAAATATATACTAAAGTACCTGATAAATATAGTACAATACACTAAATATATACTAAAGTACCTGATAAATATAGTACAATACACTAAATATATACTAAAGTACCTGATAAATATACTACAATACACTAAAATATATACTAAAGTACCTGATAAATATAGTACAATACACTAAAATATATACTAAAGTACCTGATAAATATACTACAATACACTAAAATATATACTAAAGTACCTGATAAATATAGTACAATACACTAAATATATACTAAAGTACCTGATAAATATACTACAATACACTAAAATATATACTAAAGTACCTGATAAATATAGTACAATACACTAAAATATATACTAAAGTACCTGATAAATATACTACAATACACTAAAATATATACTAAAGTACCTGATAAATATACTACAATACACTAAATATATACTAAAGTACCTGATAAATATACTACAATACACTAAAATATATACTAAAGTACCTGATAAATATAGTACAATACACTAAATATATACTAAAGTACCTGATAAATATAGTACAATACACTAAATATATACTAAAGTACCTGATAAATATAGTACAATACACTAAATATATACTAAAGTACCTGATAAATATACTACAATACACTAAATATATACTAAAGTACCTGATAAATATAGTACAATACACTAAATATATACTAAAGTACCTGATAAATATACTACAATACACTAAAATATATACTAAAGTACCTGATAAATATAGTACAATACACTAAATATATACTAAAGTACCTGATAAATATACTACAATACACTAAAATATATACTAAAGTACCTGATAAATATACTACAATACACTAAATATATACTAAAGTACCTGATAAATATAGTACAATACACTAAATATATACTAAAGTACCTGATAAATATACTACAATACACTAAAATATATACTAAAGTACCTGATAAATATAGTACAATACACTAAAATATATACTAAAGTACCTGATAAATATAGTACAATACACTAAATATATACTAAAGTACCTGATAAATATAGTACAATACACTAAATATATACTAAAGTACCTGATAAATATAGTACAATACACTAAATATATACTAAAGTACCTGATAAATATAGTACAATACACTAAAATATATACTAAAGTACCTGATAAATATACTACAATACACTAAATATATACTAAAGTACCTGATAAATATAGTACAATACACTAAAATATATACTAAAGTACCTGATAAATATAGTACAATACACTAAATATATACTAAAGTACCTGATAAATATAGTACAATACACTAAATATATACTAAAGTACCTGATAAATATACTACAATACACTAAATATATACTAAAGTACCTGATAAATATAGTACAATACACTAAAATATATACTAAAGTACCTGATAAATATAGTACAATACACTAAATATATACTAAAGTACCTGATAAATATAGTACAATACACTAAATATATACTAAAGTACCTGATAAATATACTACAATACACTAAAATATATACTAAAGTACCTGATAAATATAGTACAATACACTAAAATATATACTAAAGTACCTGATAAATATAGTACAATACACTAAAATATATACTAAAGTACCTGATAAATATAGTACAATACACTAAATATATACTAAAGTACCTGATAAATATAGTACAATACACTAAATATATACTAAAGTACCTGATAAATATAGTACAATACACTAAATATATACTAAAGTACCTGATAAATATAGTACAATACACTAAAATATATACTAAAGTACCTGATAAATATAGTACAATACACTAAATATATACTAAAGTACCTGATAAATATAGTACAATACACTAAATATATACTAAAGTACCTGATAAATATAGTACAATACACTAAATATATACTAAAGTACCTGATAAATATAGTACAATACACTAAAATATATACTAAAGTACCTGATAAATATACTACAATACACTAAATATATACTAAAGTACCTGATAAATATAGTACAATACACTAAAATATATACTAAAGTACCTGATAAATATAGTACAATACACTAAATATATACTAAAGTACCTGATAAATATAGTACAATACACTAAAATATACTAAAGTACCTGATAAATATAGTACAATACACTAAATATATACTAAAGTACCTGATAAATATACTACAATACACTAAATATATACTAAAGTACCTGATAAATATAGTACAATACACTAAATATATACTAAAGTACCTGATAAATATACTACAATACACTAAATATATACTAAAGTACCTGATAAATATAGTACAATACACTAAAATATATACTAAAGTACTTGATAAATATAGTACAATACACTAAATATATACTAAAGTACCTGATATAGTACAATACACTAAAATATACTAAAGTACCTGATAAATATACTACAATACACTAAATATATACTAAAGTACCTGATAAATATAGTACAATACACTAAATATATACTAAAGTACCTGATAAATATACTACAATACACTAAATATATACTAAAGTACCTGATAAATATAGTACAATACACTAAAATATATACTAAAGTACCTGATAAATATAGTACAATACACTAAATATATACTAAAGTAATTTAGGTAATTCAATTAAATTTATTTATAAAAAAATACAAATATACACACACACACACACACACACACACACACACACACACACACATATATATATAATATATATATATATATATATATATATATATATATATATATATATATATATACAGTACAAATATATAACATGCAAAAAGTAGGACATATAATAATATGAAAAATATAATTATAATACATATACATTTTTAAAGTAAAAAATAAATAAATTAAGAAAAATGATAAAACAAAATAATAATAATAATAATAATAATAATAATAATAATAATAATAATAATAATAATAATAATAATATAAATCTTAACCTTCTGGAACTTTTGGTTCATTTTTCTTTCACTCCTTGTTTTTTTTCTCAGTCAAACATCATCTGAAAGGACTTTGATTAAACCTTTCTCTCTTCCCTCTTTTTTTTTCCCCCCTCCCCAACCCCCCCCCCTGAACACACCCTCTTTTGCAGCAGAATGGAGCAAATCAGGGAATCAATTCAATGTAATCATGACAAATGAGTCCCAGCGGTTTGTTTGTGGTGTGTGTGTGTGTTTGTATTCCTAGCTTTATGGGGACATTGATATGTTTACACAGTCACATCATGAGAACATCTGACACTATGGGGACCAAAATTCAGGTCCCAACAAGGGTTAAGTATATATAAAGGTCCCCAGTAGTAAAATAGATATGATGTGGCCCTATCAATTTTCTTTTTTCAGGAAGTCCCCATAAAGCATGAGGGAAAAGTGAAACATGTATTTTTTAAAGGTTTGAAGATGTGTTGATTTTAAAAAATATGTATTTTTTAATTGTGTATTTAATTTATTATTTAACAAATTATTATTATTATTATTATTATTATTATTATTATTATTATTATTATTATTATTATTATTATTATTATTATTATCAAGTCCCCATAAAGCATGAGGGAAAAGTGAAACATGTATTTTTCAAAGGTTTGAAGATGTGTTAAGGTAAAATAATAAATTAAAAATAATAATCTTTTTTTTTTTTTTAATTGTTTACTTTTTAAATGTAATTGTTAATTTTTTATTACATTTTTTTTTACATTTAATTAATTTTCTTTAAAATTTTATTTTATTAAAAAAAGTTTACATTCACTATCCATTGTTGACTTGATTACAAACTTGGTCCTCATATAGACATGTAAACGTGTGTGTGTGTGTGTGTGTGTGTTTTGGACAGGGGGGTTCTGGGAAATCACACATGAATCAATCAGCTGTTATCGCATCAGTAAACAGTTGAGAAAAGAGGGATGAGATGGTAGATGGTGGAAGGAGTGTGTTAATGTCTGCACATGTGCGTCTGCTGGGGACCGATAGACGGCTGATGGAGTAACAGGGCCGTACGTATGGTGGGGTGTCTGTGGGGGCGGGGGGGTAACCTTGAAGCTGTCAGAGCAGATGGAAGATGGGAAGGGCCACAGGCTGTGAGGTGTGTATGTGTGTGTGTGTGTGTGTGTGTGTGTGTGTGTGTGTGTGTGTGTGCGCTTGTAATTCCTATCTTTATGAGGACATTGATCTTTTCATACAGTCATGCCATGGGAGTGTTTTTTTTTTTTTTCTTGAAGTCCCCATAAAGCATGACCGGCAAGTGTTATATAAACATTATCAAAGCGTTTTTAGAGTTTACACATTTACACTGTCATAGTTTGTAAAATGTACCTTTTACTGACTTTTTTTACAGTGTAAAATACTTAAGTGTGCAGTTGAAGTACATTTGTAGGTGATTTTTGTCTGATTTTAAATGTGCTCAGATATTCAGAATAGAAATTAAATTCACGTGGTCACATTTAGATTTTTGCAAATTTTTTGATGATGAAGATAAAATGATGATGATGAAATAAAAAGTAAAAATTCCAAGTCACTAAGCACAACCAGATATAAGGATAAAAATGAAAGAAGGAAAAACATATGATTAAATGAGTGTTTATCTTTTTAAGGTTCAGTTCTTTATAGAAAACATTATTTGACTCATAAAAATGTGCAAATGATGAAATGAATTGATTGGATCCTTCAAATAAAGTGTGGATTATAGGCTGTAGAATCTGTACGGCTTTAAGTGCAGAGGTGATGGTGATGTGGGGGGGGGGCAAGTGTATGAAATGGAATCCCACATCTTCCCTCTAGTCTGCGGAGTGGGCGGGGCTTAGCCCCCCCTCCTCATCCCAGCTGATTAGGGGTTAATGGTCTATAACTGTGGGGAGCTGTACGCCTCCTCATTGGCCAAGGAGCTTCTGTGTGGGCGGGGCTTTAATCGAGTGACAGATGGTGTCGAATAAGGAGGGAGGGCTGTGTTTTGTAATATGCACGGTAACGAGGGGGGGGTTATGATTAAAAATATGATGGTCTGTGTTATGTTTACTCTGACGGTTGGATTTTAATACTTGTAGTCGAGGAAAGTAATTCTTGCCCCACCCCCTTGTTTTCTTCAGTTTGTTGTTGATTTTAAACGGATCTAAAATACAGAAACAGATACGAAAAAATAAACTAAAGCACACTACAATGTAGTAAATATACACTAAAATGTAGTAAAATATACACTAAAATGTAGTAAATATACACTGAAATGTAGTAAATATACACTGAAATGTAGTAAATATACACTAAAATGTAGTAAATATACACTGAAATGTAGTAAATATACACTAAAATGTAGTAAATATACACTAAAATGTAGTAAATATACACTAAAATGTAGTAAATATACACTGAAATGTAGTAAATATACACTGAAATGTAGTAAATATACACTACAATGTAGTAAATATACACTAAAATGTAGTAAATATACACTAAAATGTAGTAAATATACACTAAAATGTAGTAAATATACACTAAAATGTAGTAAATATACACTAAAATGTAGTAAATATACACTAAAATGTAGTAAATATACACTACAATGTAGTAAATATACACTAAAATGTAGTAAATATACACTACAATGTAGTAAATATATTACTTGTATTTATTTAATTGTTTATTTGATGTGAACATTCCAGTGGATAAACCAGATGAATAGTTGTTTTAGAGCAGGTAATAATTTCCAACATCAGACCATAGGAGGCTTTTTCTACACAGATGAAAAATATTGTTAACTAGAAAAGCAGACCTCCGCCAAGGTAGACCCCCCTCCCCCCCCCGATCACCCCCAAAATGAAATCAGTTCTTCCTGTTCACATTTCCAAAATAACCTGAAAATTTCATCAAAATCCGTCCATAACTTTTCGAGTTATCTTGAACACAAACAAACAAACAAACAAACAAACAAACAAACAAACAAATAAATGCTGGAGGTAATGATATTCTGGAAGCGGGTCAGGTCCATCCTTTTCAAATAGGAAAAGGACATGGTCTTGCGGTCCGACTTGCGGGCAGACTAGTTAAAAAAAAAAAGTTGCGGGTCATTGACCCGCGCATAACTGTTGACCATTAACTGAGGTCACACACACCTGGACCCACTCATGCAGCTCTAGTCTGTACCCACCACTGATGTGTGGGTCGCTACCGTTTTGTAACTAACCTGTCCACAACTCGGACGGCAAGAGATATATTTGAAAAGGACGGAACCTTCTGGACCCACATTTAAAAAAGTAGTCAATGGTCTTCATGAACATCACATGACCTTTGACCTTACACACATACCTGAACATCACATGACCTTTGACCTTACTCACATACCTGCATTTATTTCTGTGTTTAAATTCCATGTCATTGTTTGTAAGTTAATATGTTTATAAATATGTTTGTTCTGCTTCATCATCGACAACCTGTAACACCCAAAGACACATTTGAACCTGGTTTCCGTGGTAACAAAAGCAGTGGGAGCCGCTCATCATCTTTAAAACTCTCAGCCAATGTGTCCAAACCTTATGTGTTTGTTTGTTTATTTCCTCTCTCTCTCCCTCCATACCGTAGGATACTGACCACCATGGACGACACCTTCACCAACATTCACTCAATAAAGTTTATTTAACAGATTATTTTAATATTTATCTGAAATGACAAACAACCACAATATTATTACAAATATTTTTCAATGACTGCAGGTGACCGCGGGCACCCGCTCACTTTGGGTCAACCCATGCATCACTGGTATGTCTCACACACACACACACACACACACACACACACACACACACACACACACACACACACACACACACACACACACACACACACACACACACACACACACACACACACACATGCTGCAGGTTTAGATTAAAATGAAAAGATTCCAGATTGTGTGTTTGACAAAGAGACGCTTCGTTCTGTCTCATTTTGTTCTGAACTCGGTGCGGATTAAAGTGTCCGCCACGAGAACCGCAGATGACACACGTAGACTTTTGTTCAGTGTGTGTGTGTGTGTGTGTGTGTGTGTGTGTGTGTTTCCGTGCCAGGCGTGCATCCAGAACAGACAAAAAAAGACATGACACACACTCTGCACATACACAGGACCATGTGATTCCCCCCAGGAATTAGACCAGATCATTGTAGTTGGCCATGTTCCCAGTTTTACACACACACACACACACACACACACACACACACACACACACACACACACCCCTAATTCACCTTTGTTAGAAATTCATCTGTTTAGCCCTGACAGACAGACAGACAAACAGACAGACATGCAGGTCTTACTGTATATTTAGTGCATTTTATATTTTTAGTGTTAGTTCAGTTTCATATTCAATTCAATATGATCTGAAAAGAACCAGACCAGTAAATAATTAAATAAAATGAACAATTAAAAATAAATCAATGAATTTTTAAAAATGTATAAAAATTAAAATAAATGAATAAAAATTTTAAATAAAAAAATAAATAAGACAAATAAATGTAAAAATAAATGAATACAAATCAAGTAAATCAATAATAAAATAAGTAAGAGAAATGCATTTAAAAAATAAATACAATAAATGAATAAGAAAATAAGTTACAAATGTGAAAAATAAGTAAACTAAATACAATTAATAATTATAAATTAATTAAATGAACATAATAAAATAGAAATAAATAGAAAAATAAAAGTATAAATAAGACAAATAAATAAATGAATAAAACTAAAAATAAATAAGACTATAAAAACTAAAAATCAATTGAAGATATTGAATTAAAAAATGTATAAAATAAAAGTAAACAAATAAATACATTTTAAAAAAGACAAATTAATAAATAAATGCAAATAATTGCAGGACCTGTGATGTCACTATTATGATGTTGATGCATCTGTAGATAATATATATTTAAGACACTTCATATATTTGATTTATTTGTCGTCCACAACACAGTAACATGTACAAAAACAGTCGTAATAATCTTTCGCTCTACAGTTTCTTCGGCCTGTATGTGTCATGTAAAAACTAAAGTAATAAATAAGTATGAGCCTCAGAATAATCATATTTTTTCAGCCAAAACCTCCACAATTTTGCACGACTCGAGTGTGAAACAAAAAAACAAAACACTCAACACAAAGATGACGGACAGACAGACAGACAGACAGACAGACAGACAGACAGACAGACGGACAGACAGACAGACAGACAGACGGACGGACTGTGAACTGTGTCACACTGTTTTTAGGCTCCATGTGAAGTGAAAAGAAGATCTGAACCCAGTCCCAAATGTCCTAAAGACCAAAAAAACTGCAGCTTTTTATCGAAAAAACAAACAAACACTGGAACTGTTTACATGAGTTTTTATTCATGTAAGAATAAAGGTTAATTCCACTTTAAAATGACTATATTTTCCTCACTATAAGGTCAGAATACCTCAAACTTACGACAAGCAATGCATTAAAAATAATTAAATATGTAGAATAAAATAAGATGAAATAAAATATTAATTAATTAATAAAAAAATAAACTGAGCCAAAGCCAGTTTGAAACTATGAGTTTTAAGACGGGGTTTGAATATGGATAGTGAGTCTGAGTTCCTGATGGGTAGTGGGGGAAAATTTACCAATTTTATATGAAATATGTGTTATTATAAAATGTAGATTTATATTTTAGTGGGTCCAGGCTAATGTGGGTGTGTGGGACAGAAGAGTTGATCCAGGTCTGGGTCAGAATGAGGATGCATCAGTCTGGTGGATCATGTTTGTGTTTAAATCTTCAGGTAGTCCACTTTGTTTTAAACTGAGCGTATGTTGGCGATCAGGACTGATGGAAGCGGCGGTCTGAACAGGTTAGCTCTTAGCTTAACTGGAAATCCACCGCCACAGACGCACTTCTACTTCCTCTGGCTCCGCCTCCCATGTCTCTGGAGGTGGAGCCTCTGTGGGGGGAGACTCCGCTGTAGGACGCTGGATCTGAGCGGCGTAGCAGACCCAGGTTCTGTAGAACGGTCCACGTCTCCGGGCTTGAGGAGTCCAAGTTTGGACCAGTTGTGTTTAAGCTGATGATAGTGTGTGGGTCATATACTCTTCTGCACCGTTGGCCTCAACTGTTGATACTAACAGCGCTGGTCTAGGTGGAGAAATGAGCGTTAAAGTGTGTGTGTTACCATGGAGACACAGCAGCCACTCTGGGATGAATGAGGGTCAAAGGTCACCAAAAGCATTATGGGTAGCTCCCTCACAGCCAATGGGATGATACGTATGTGACGTATTTATGTCTCTGAGGTTTCAGTTTCCTTTCGTAAATAGAATTTTCTTTCATATTCAGAGACGAAAAATTGAGGCAAAGGTTTTTCGTAACTTGGATTTTTTGTTAGCTGGGGCTTTTGTAAGTAGAGGTACCACTGTGTGTGTGTGTGTGTGTACATATATATATATATATATATAGTATATATATATATACTGTATATATAAATAATACCCCCCTGTCCAGACCGGACCTCTAATGTTGGCCTCTCTCTCTCTCTCTCTCTCTCTCTCTCTCTCTCTCTCTCTCTCTCTCTCTCTCTCTCTCTCTCTCTCTCTCTCTCTCTCTCTCTCTCTCTCTCTCTCTGTCTGATTCTGAAGGCTGATCTGCTCTTCGCTGTCAGGATAGTGGGTGGAATGCTCAGATGTGGACTGTCTTTACCCTACAGTGTGTTTGTTAGTCAGATGTTTGTTCAGGTGGATCCATTATGGAAACAGAGGGAAGGAACAGGAACTGTTGTGTGACATTTCAGATATTAGCCTGTACCGCCGTGTGACAGACGGACTCAGCGGGACGTTGTCCACACGTTGGACGACCGTTCACGTCTGTCAGCGGTGCCTGTGGAACACAGTTATTATAACTGTCTTAAATTCAAATAAATTGGGAAGTAGCGCCTCCTGTGACGAAACTTAATTTCAATAGTAACGTTATAAATATGGTAAATGTTCTGCATTTATATAGTTCTTTTCCACCTTCATGGTGTTCAAAGCGCTTTACATTAGCCTCTCATTCACCCATTCACCCACTCACACACACACCAGTAGGTTTCTAAGGTCAAAGGTCAGTCCTACTGGGGGCCTAAGTCAGGGTTCAGTGTCTTGCCCAAGGACACTTCGACATGTGGACAGCCAGAGCTGGGACGCGAACCGTCATTGGGCGACCCACTCTACCGACTGAGCCACAGCCGCCCCCAAATATGTTTGGCTATTCTGTAGCTTCCTGTCACCTGACATTGTTTTATTATTAGTTATTATCCTTGGTTTTATTGGCTCCTCCATCCTCTCAGTCATTGGTTTATTTCTGGTTTTCCTCATATGTTTCCATGGTTACCCCAATATAAAGTCGGGTTCATCCCCTTCTTCTTCCCTTTTTGAATATCTGGTATGTAAATCCATGGTCATCGTTCTTTATTAAGTAATTATTTGTCTCTTTTGACATTGATTTTATCGATATTGTTCACATTGTAATTGAGTAAATAATAATAATAATAACTAGATCAGTGGTAGAGTTCAGACCTCAGTGAAAAAGCACCAGTCTGTGCTAACGCTAACGCTAACACATTAAACAAGATCAGTGGTAGAGTTCAGACCTCAGTGAAAAAGCACCAGTCTGCGCTAACGCTAACGCTAACACATTAAACTAGATCAGTGGTAGAGTTCAGACCTCAGTGAAGCAGCACCAGTCTGTGCTAATGCTAACGCTAACACATTAAACAATGACCAAATGTCACATGTTAGATCTAATGTTAAATATGAAGCACAAGATATTGTCTGATTTAACTAAATATGTCAATAACCTGCTTTAAGGTAAAGGTCATACATTTACCAAATATACCATTGGCTTTAGCCAAGATTAAGTCACATTTATATTCATTAATTTTGTAGGAATGGAATGAGAAAAACAAATACAACTAGTCATTTTTATGTTATAGTTTTATGTTTTTTAGTTTTCACAGTTTTTCTTTAATCTGAACAGGGCTGCTCCGTATACATTTCTTTTACACAAGTAGTGATGAATCAAAAACAGTGCAGGGACTTCAATAACCCTTCAGTTGGACGTCCCACTCCACCAACTGAGCCATGGACGCCCAAATATTTCATACCAGCGTTAACTGTTTACACACACACACATATTACATGATGGCTAAGCTAAGTGTGTGTTAGCATGCATGCTAACTGGTGTCAGTTCCATTATAGTTTTGGGCTGGATCAGTGTAAGGACTAGATATGATTTTATGTTCCATATTTGCCAGATTATCAGAAAACAAACGTAGTGTGAGCATCGTTTCCTCCTCCAATCAGAACGCAGCACACCAGCACTCTTCATCTGCAGCCTGTTGTCATCCTCTTCCTCATACTTCCTGTCGGAGTCCAGGGCGGCGGTGGCGGTGGCGTGCAGTTTGTGTTCGCTGGTGAAATGACAGAGTTGTGAAAATCTGCCGATGTGTGACTGTGGACGCAGAGGTTGATGAAGGTCAAACTGTCATCATTCTGATTGGACGGTAAAAGATTATTAATGCAACGACTATAAGAGGAAATAAAACTGATGACACTGCTCTATGTTTTTTTTTTTTAAGTGTCTGGTTCAGTTATTAAATGTGATAAATCTGAAATACTTGAAGAAGATGAATGAGAAAATAAATTATTAGATAAAAATTCAATATCATGACTAAGAAGTCATAATTATAAGGTAAAAAAAAACATGAGATCTATGAAATAAATAAACGGCGGTGGTAAAAATGAATGAATAAAAAGACATTAATTAATTAAAAATAAAAATTAATTGATGAAATAAATAACACAAATACATTTCAACAAAAAAGAAGGAAATAAACATTTAAAAAATGTAAGAATTAAATAATGAATTAAAAACTTAAAAAAAAATAAAGAAATACATTTGAATAAATAAAAGTAAAAAATAAAATAAGTAATGAATAAAAAAATAAGAAATAAGAAAAGAATCAATAAAAAAAACCTCAAATAATTCCATGACCGGTCATGTGACCATAGTGATGTTTAAACAGACGTCTACATGTGCTGCTGTGGTGTTCATATTAACGAACGCCTCCTAAATAATTGACCTGTCACAGTGAGACCCCCCCCCGCGTTCTCTCACATTTACCTCCTATCTGTCCTGTCTGTCCACACTGTCCCGTGTCTCTGTGTCCCGCCCTCTTCCACACACTTTCCTCTTAATGACCAATAAATCTCTCAGAAGTGTCCGCTGATGTTCATGTGTGAAAATGGGTCATGGTATCCGTCAGACCCTTCCCCTTCACGCCAAACACTAAAGAAATGGTGCCAACAAAAGCCAGCCGCTCATTTACACCCCCACAATTAAACACGGTGCTCAGACTTCAGCTGTTCCAGTGCCAGGGTGTGTGGGTGTGTGTGGGTGTGTGTGGGTGTGTGTGTGTGTGTGTGTGGGTGTGTGTGGGTGTGTGTGGGTGTGTGGGTGAGGAACAGGAAACGGGTCAGTGTTTGGAGAACGTCCAGACACCATCAGCCAAAGGAGACACATCATACTAGAACTGAATGAATACTGTAGATATCACCATGACATGATCCCTTTGAGTAAAGGTCAAAGGTCAAGGTCACACACGGGATTGGAGCCCGCCCTCCGCCCTGCCTCATGACGACACAAATACGACACGTAATGTTGTAGTCGCAGAGACGTAGCAGCTAGCACACCAAAGAGAAGAAGAAGGCGTAGCTGCTAGCTAGCACACATTGCCGTAACACCAGTTGCTAGCTGCTAGACAACATGGCTCATCACCAGGAACAACCATTGGAGCTGGCTTTGGCAGCAACGCTAGGTGATTTAAAATTACAGTTTTCCCTGCGAGAGGAGCAGAAAACGGCACTTAAGCTGTTTTTGGAAAAAAGGGACGTTGTCGGAGTTTTGCCCACCGGGTATGGCAAAAGTTTGATTTATTCAATAGCGTGGCGTTGTGTAAAGGGAAAACTTGACAGACAGCGGTTATCCCGCCCACAAATTCGCCTAGACTTTCTAGACTGCCCCGTAGCAAATACCATTTGCGGCCACTGGGGACAGTCTAGATCCTAGGCTAAACAAAGTCGTCTACAGAGATATATAAAAAGACCCTCACCCTGTC
>CM035799.1:46420056-46425056 GCA_020466265.1 Siphamia tubifer | reverse complement strand
CCTCTTCCTCTTTGTGTTTTCTGCGCAGGGTTTCACCTCAGCGGCACTGTAACCGAACCCGCCACGTCATCGGAGCCAGAGGTCACGCACAAAGTGGCCATCAGCTTCGACAGATGCAAGATAACCTCGGTCACCTGCGGCTGCGGAAACCGCGACATCTTCTACTGCGCCCACGTGGTGGCGCTGTCGCTGTACCGAATTCGCAAACCCGAGCAGGTAACAATCCCAGCATGCTCTGGGTTCAGCATCTTTTACCTTCACACACAAATACATGATGCTTCTACTGCAGACAAACCAGGGAGAATGTGAGAGCTGATCAATAACAGATCAATACATTTGAATTCAATGCAAACTAGTATTCACAGAATGTTTAACCCCGCCCCTATTTTGTGCCAATCTCAAGTTTCTATGACAACCTTTTCTTGAATTAGAGCCAATAATGTGATTCTGACCTTTCTGCTAAATGCGACCTTGACCTTTGACATTTTGCAATATTCATAATTTGGTGTCAGTGTGTGTAATATTATAATAATATATTCACTATTGATTAAGTTATAGCGTGATATGTCTATGTTTGACACAAACAGTGTTACACAAATTAATTTCACCTTTGACCTCCAGAGATCTGACAATCTATTGGTCGTAGGTGATAACACCAACTGTGAGAATTGTATAAATCTTCATTCTACATCATTTGGTATCAATCTGAAAGTTCTGTGACCCTTCGCTGTAGAGTTATAACTGATAATGTGATTTTGACCTTTTAGTTAATTGTGACCTTGACCTTTGACCTTTACTCAAATGGATCATTGCATCTGATGCGCATTATCTATATGTATACGTCCATGTAATGTCATGGTGATATCTACAGTATTTATTTTATAGCATGATATGTCTGTGTGGACACACACACACACACACACACACAGTGATTACAATAATTTTACCAATGTTGGGTGTGATTAATAATTTTCAAGTCATTACATTTCTGACTAAACAACTACTCATCTACTCTAGCAGTGCTATCTCTATTCATTCCATGTATGGGTCTAGTGGTGCTTCATAGTCAGAGGAGGCGGGGCTAAAAGGTTGTCTTTCAAATCCTCTGTATGCAATAGGACGGTACTACAACCAATCAGTGTAATCTTTAGGATGACGTAGTTAGAGCGCCTGAAAGTTGATGGAAGAGTCTGGAGAAAGTTAGGAATGACTAAACAAAATGGTGGATTATGGAGCTGAACGACTGTTGTCGCTTCTGTAAAAAGAATTTAAAGATTGTTGACGTTTTCTCACATTCTTCACTCATCTGTGATAAAAGGAAATCTACACCTGTTGTTGTTCTTCTTCTATGGTTGTTTACACTTGTTTCTCTACCAATCGTTGCAGCGTCACTTTGTTAGGCCCGCCCTCTGACTCGATACTTCACTGTGATTGGTCGACAAGTTTTAGGGAAATCTAGACAAAAGTTACATTGAGTGAAACTAGACTACTACGATAGAACATTATATTTACTGATGCTAGGAGGAGCTAGTGTGGCTAGGCTACTACGATAGAACATTAGATTTACTGATGCTAGGAGGAGCTAGTGTGGCTAGGCTACTACGATAGAACATTAGATTTACTGATGCTAGGAGGAGCTAGTGTGGCTAGGCTACTATGATAGAACATTAGATTTACTGATGCTAGGAGGAGCTAGTGTGGCTAGGCTACTACGATAGAACATTAGATTTACTGATGCTAGGAGGAGCTAGTGTGGCTAGGCTACTACGATAGAAGATTAGATTTACTGATGCTAGGAGGAGCTAGTGTGGCTAGGCTACTACGATAGAAGATTAGATTTACTGATGCTAGGAGGAGCTAGTGTGGCTAGGCTACTACGATAGAACATTAGATTTACTGATGCTAGGAGGAGCTAGTGTGGCTAGGCTGCTACGATAGAACATTAGATTTACTGATGCTAGGAGGAGCTAGTGTGGCTAGGCTACTACGATAGAACATTAGATTTACTGATGCTAGGAGGAGCTAGTGTGGCTAGGCTACTACGATAGAACATTAGATTTACTGATGCTAGGAGGAGCTAGTGTGGCTAGGCTACTACGATAGAACATTAGATTTACTGATGCTAGGAGGAGCTAGTGTGGCTAGGCTACTACGATAGAACATTAGATTTACTGATGCTAGGAGGAGCTAGTGTGGCTAGGCTACTACGATAGAACATTAGATTTACTGATGCTAGGAGGAGCTAGTGTGGCTAGGCTACTACGATAGAAGATTAGATTTACTGATGCTAGGAGGAGCTAGTGTGGCTAGGCTACTACGATAGAAGATTAGATTTACTGATGCTAGGAGGAGCTAGTGTGGCTAGGCTACTACGATAGAACATTAGATTTACTGATGCTAGGAGGAGCTAGTGTGGCTAGGCTGCTACGATAGAACATTAGATTTACTGATGCTAGGAGGAGCTAGTGTGGCTAGGCTACTACGATAGAACATTAGATTTACTGATGCTAGGAGGAGCTAGTGTGGCTAGGCTACTACGATAGAACATTAGATTTACTGATGCTAGGAGGAGCTAGTGTGGCTAGGCTAATACAATAGAACATTAGATTTACTGATGCTAGGAGGAGCTAGTGTGGCTAGGCTAATACGATAGAACATTAGATTTACTGATGCTAGGAGTCTGGCGTGGCTAGGCTAATTTATCTCATGTTTTGGGCTATATTCTGAAACAATCCGACTCTGAGAAGACCGGACGATGACAGGGTAAGCGGTCTTTGGTACGCCACATTTTCTGTGGGATGTGGACCTGGTGCTGATCTCTTCCCTCTTTACTACTGACTGAATCGTGGTTAGTCTATTTTCTTCCTCTTAGTAATATGATTATAATCAGGAATGAGGGTCAGAACATCCAACACAAGGTTTTTGGACCAACTGCACCCTGGTTTTAGGTCTAATATAGGGAAATCTAGACAAAAGTTATATTGAGTGAAGGGTTTAATAACTGTGGCCTACGTTCTAAGTTTTCACTTCTGCAGATGATGTTCTATGCAAGGGATAATATATTGCCCACACGTTACTATCAGAAACATATCGGAACATTCTAGAGGGCCGTACATTAAAGTTTATTATTGAATTCATCTTTATAAAAGCACAAATTAAAAGATGTTTGTGCCCACCTCTAACCCCTCCACTCTAACCTTTGTTCCAGGTCAAGCTCCGCCTCCCCATCTCAGAGACGCTCTTCCAGATGAACCGGGATCAACTGCAGAAACTGGTTCAGTACCTGATCACCGCCCACCACACCGAGGTTCTGCCCACCGCCCAGAAACTGGCCGACGAAATCCTCTCTTCAAACTCAGAGATCAACCAGGTCCACGGTGAGGTCACGACCTTTTCGGTTCAGTCGTCTCACACACAGTGACACTCAGTGTCAATAAATAATAAATAAATTAAAATAAATTAATAAAATAAATTAATAATTAAATACAATTAATTAAATTAAATTAATAAATAAGACACAAAAATATTACAAACAAATAAATGGGCTAATTATTATATATGTATATATATATATATATATATATATATATATATATATATATATATAGACAAATAGACAAAAAACAATAAATTCAATAAATAACACAAATAAATAATAAATGAATAAAAATAATATTAATAATTAAATAAAATATATTAAAAATAGATTAAAAATATATGAATTACATAGATATACAAAATAGAATTAATGATCAAATAAATGAAAAAAAATTACAAATAAAATAGACAAATTACTTAAAAAATAAAAAAAAAATAAGACAAATATAAACTAAAAGTAAATGAATGAAATAAATAAGAAAAAAATATATACAAATAGATAAAAAATAATAAAATGATAATAAAAATCATTGCAGGTGAGGTCATGTGACTACTGCGAACATTGCGTTGTCGATGCTCCCAACAGTCTCTAGTTGGGACGTCTCCATAGGTCATGGACTGGACACATCTGTGTCATCAACATCCTGAAGTCAAATATCGCCAAATACCACGCCACGGCGGCGTCCTCAACTGGTGTCTCTGAGCAGGAAAACACTGGCGTCCACGCCGGCGCTGACGTATCTTCACAGCAGCAGGCCAGACTTAAAAGCATTAACACTTAAACCATGCCCCCCCCCCCCTCCCCGACAGCGTCTCGGGCCTGATTAGTCGGGCGAAGCAGCACGGCGAGCTTCAAATGGTTCGTTTGATTCCAGCTCTCTCGCCTCGTCTTTCCTTCCAGTGTCCCGGGTGTCAAAGCGGGACAGAAAAAAAAGGAGTAGAATGATGGAATGGAAACAGGAAAGAGACAGTGAGAGGAAGAGGACAGGAGGGACAGGAGGACAGGAGGACAGGAGGGACAGCCCTGGTGAAATGATAAAAGAGGCTGGAAAAAGGAAAAGCAGATGAAAAAGTGGGAGGACAAATGGACAAATGGACAAGTGGACAGCAGGACAAGCATCAACAACTGTTTAATTTAACTGCATTAAAATATTTTTTAATCACATTAACGTTACCAGATTTAACTCTGTTCACAACAACACTCTTTATCTGTCCATGGCTAAATGTGACAGTGTGGGGACCTCCTGCACAGGAAGTCCAGCACCGCACTTCCTGTCTGTGTTTGATAGAGGGATCATGGGGGTTGAAGTTCATTCCATCCAGGAGACGCTTTGATGATAGAATGTAGATGTTTGCTGTTGTTGTGTAGCCACGGTAACACACACACACACACACACACACACACACACATTTCCATGTCTCATGAGAACCAACTTTGTAAACAAGGTGACATGATGATAAGATGATAAAAATTTGAAAATTGTATCAAACAATAAATACATATGAATGAATAAATAACTAATAATATATTTAAAAAACATATGCACAAATAAAAGAATTTTAAATACACAGAAAAATATATAATTTTTAAGTTGATGTTTTTATTTTTAAAGTAAACACAT
>CM035799.1:46405056-46415056 GCA_020466265.1 Siphamia tubifer | reverse complement strand
TTGAATCAAGTAAATACTTTTTGAATGGGTTGATTCTAAATTTGGTTTAAGTCTATTTTTTTTTCATTTGTTCTGGCTTGAAGTTGAAGGACATTTAAAAGTTTAATATATTAAGTTATTGATGAAAATGGGGCAGGATTAAATATTTTACTGCATATTTTCTGCACTTTAAGGATGAGATAAAAAGTCAAAACCTTGAGATAACAAAAAAATCTTTTTGACTTCTGTATTCTGTGAATGTTCCAAATAAACATATCTATCAATCAATATATAAGGCTGCTTTCACACCTACACTATTTGGTTCGCTTTAAGCGGACTAGAGTTCGGAACACCTGCAGGTCTGGTTGGTTTGTGCTGGTGTGAAAGTGGACCAGTTTATTCTGGTCCGCACTAAAGGACCGGTACCGAGACCTCCTTTTCGAGGTGGTCTCGGTCCGGTTCCAAGCGGACTCTGGAGCGGTTTAGAACGCTGACCGGCCTCAATTCAGCCCGTCTCTTTTATGGAGCAGTCTGTTTGACCTACGGAACCTTCCGTAACGTGTTCGAAGAAAAAGTTGGTTCAGGTTTAGGAGCGTAGTCTACTTTCTGCCATAATGTCTCGCAACGCGTCTTCTCTGCGCCAAAAACAAAGGCATAGTAGTGTTGTCGTGCCGGGTGCGAGCTTCATGCTGGAACAACAGCAGTAATTGTACTTGTTGTACAAAGCAGTGATAAAAATATATTGAAACAAAAACAAGCAGAAGACCACAGTTCATTGTTCAGAAAAAAAAACTAATCCGCCTGATGTTTTCTTCCGGTATTTTCCCTCTGCACGTGCTGCACCAATCAGCTTTCGTCTACGTCACCCAAAGCGCAGTATTTTCCAAACAGCGCCTCCACATGGGTGAGGACAGACATAACACCCACAGTGGTTGGTCCGTTTGTAAAAAAACACTGGTGTGAATGTGAACAGAACCAGTCTACTGAACTAACAGGTGTGAAAACAACCTAAGGAAGAAAATCTGCTGAATTTCTTTTGACATTTAGACCAATGTTTAAATCCCTCTTCCTGACCCTGTGTTCCCCCAGGTGCATTGTGGGTATGCGTGGTGCTGAACCCCCATTGTAAGAGCGAGGAGAAGAGCGGCTGGCTGAAGCAGCTAAAGAAGTGGGGCGACATGGACGTGTGTCCACTGGAGGACGGAAACTACGGCAGCGAGCTTCCCAACATCACCAACACGCTACCGCAGAGCAACCTGGCCCAAGGTAAGACGCTTAGGCCACGCCCACTTCCCACAGGAAATGCCAAACAAAGCACGTGTGGGTTTTTCTGTAACTTTGATTCACTATGATTAATATAAAAATCTGATTTAAAAAGAAAAAAAAGAATAATATATATATACATATATACAGTATATTAGTCCAAAGGAATATTGGTGTCAGATTCAAAACACTGTCTGCACATTATGATCCATTCACTTTACAGTTTTTTTAATATCACAAAATAGTCAAGAAAATTCACGAAAATAAACACATTCATGAAGAAAATGTACAAAATATGGAGGTAAATGAACAAAATAATTTATCAAAATTCACACCATCAAGACAATTCACCAAAAATCAACAAATTAATGAAGAAACTCTGAAGGAAAATGTGCAACGTTTAAAAAAGTCCCACAAAGTCATCAAGTAAATTCACAAAAATAAATTAGTTAATGATGAACATTGACAAAATATGGAGGAGAATGAACAAAATAAAATAAAAATAAAACCCTCAGCATATGTGTGAAACAACACACCATCATATACTGTATTTTCCACACTATAAGACACACTGAACTATAAGGTGCATGAAGGGTCAAAGTAAAAAATCATGAGATAAAAAGACAAAATTATGAGATAAAAATCTAAATTATGAGATAAAAAGTTTAAATTATGGGATAAAAAGTCAAAATTATGAGATAAAAATCTAAATTATGAGATAAAAAGTTTAAATTATGAGATAAAAAGTTTAAATTATGGGATAAAAAGTCAAAATTATGAGATAAAAATCTAAATTATGAGATAAAAAGTTTAAATTATGGGATAAAAAGTCAAAATTATGAGATAAAAATCTAAATTATGAGATAAAGTTTAAATTATGGGATAAAAAGTCAAAATTATGAGATAAAAAGTTTAAATTATGAGATAAAAAGTTTAAATTATGGGATAAAAAGACAAAATTATGAGATAAAAAGTCAAAGTTCCAAGTCACGAAGCACAACCAGAAAGAATCCATATATAAGACACTGTCATTTTTGGAGAAAATTAAAGTATTTTACGTTTGCCGTATTTCTTTCTAAATAAATTGTAGCGCAGTGGTATGACTATTATTTTCTTTTTATTTAAATAAATATTTTCTTTTTTGTTTCACAAACTGACAGACGATTTAATTCATGGAATGTTAGGAATGAGCCTGAATCCACCTACAACTAAATATACATTCAGCTAGTGATGATGGATGGATGATGGGTGGGTGGGTGGATGGATGGGTGGATGGATGGATGGATGATGGATGGGTGGGTGGATGGATGGATGATGGATGGGTGGATGATGGATGGGTGGATTGATGGGTGGGTGGATGGATGGATGATGGGTGGGTGGATGGATGGATGGATGGATGATGGGTGGGTGGATGGATGATGGATGGATGGATGGATGATGGGTGGGTGGGTGGATGGATGGATGGGTGGGTGGGTGGGTGGGTGGATGGATGGATGGGTGGGTGGGTGGATGGATGGATGGATGGATGGATGATGGGTGGGTGAATGGATGGATGATGGGTGGGTGGATGGATGGATGATGGGTGGGTGGATGGATGGATGGATGATGGGTGGGTGGATGAATGGATGGATGATGGGTGGATGGATGGATGGATGATGGTGGGTGGGTGGGTGAATGGATGGATGATGGGTGGGTGGGTGAATGGATGGATGATGGGTGGGTGGATGAATGGATGGATGATGGATGGATGGATGGATGGATGATGGTGGGTGGGTGGGTGGATGGATGATGGATGGATGGATGGATGATGGGTGAGTGGGTGGATGGATGGATGGATGAATGGATGGATGGGTGGGTGGATGGATGGATGGATGGATGGGTGGGTGGGTGGGTGGATGGATGGATGGATGGATGGATGGATGGGTGGGTGGGTGGGTGGATGATGGATGGATGATGGGTGGGTGGGTGGATGGATGGATGGATGGGTGGGTGGGTGGGTGGGTGGGTGGGTGGATGGATGGATGATGGATGGGTGGGTGGATGGATGGATGATGGATGGGTGGATGATGGATGGGTGGATTGATGGGTGGGTGGATGGATGGATGATGGGTGGGTGGATGGATGGATGGATGGATGATGGGTGGGTGGATGGATGATGGATGGATGGATGGATGATGGGTGGGTGGGTGGATGGATGGATGGGTGGGTGGGTGGGTGGGTGGATGGATGGATGGGTGGGTGGGTGGATGGATGGATGGATGGATGGATGATGGGTGGGTGAATGGATGGATGATGGGTGGGTGGATGGATGGATGATGGGTGGGTGGATGGATGGATGGATGATGGGTGGGTGGATGAATGGATGGATGATGGGTGGATGGATGGATGGATGATGGTGGGTGGGTGGGTGAATGGATGGATGATGGGTGGGTGGGTGAATGGATGGATGATGGGTGGGTGGATGAATGGATGGATGATGGATGGATGGATGGATGGATGATGGTGGGTGGGTGGGTGGATGGATGATGGATGGATGGATGGATGATGGGTGAGTGGGTGGATGGATGGATGGATGAATGGATGGATGGGTGGGTGGATGGATGGATGGATGGATGGGTGGGTGGGTGGGTGGATGGATGGATGGATGGATGGATGGATGGGTGGGTGGGTGGGTGGATGATGGATGGATGATGGGTGGGTGGGTGGATGGATGGATGGATGGGTGGGTGGGTGGGTGGGTGGGTGGGTGGATGGATGGATGGATGGATGGATGGGTGGATGGATGGATGATGGATGGGTGGATTGATGGGTGGGTGGATGGATGGATGATGGATGGATGGATGATGGGTGGGTGAATGGATGGATGATGGGTGGGTGGATGGATGGATGGATGATGGGTGGGTGGATGGATGATGGATGGATGATGGGTGGGTGGGTGGATGGATGGGTGGGTGGGTGGGTGGATGGATGGATGGATGGATGGGTGGGTGGGTGGGTGGGTGGGTGGATGGATGGATGGATGGATGGATGGATGGGTGGGTGGGTGGGTGGATGGATGGATGAGGTTTCTAAAGTTCAGGTTGACTGTTTGTGAGTTTCCTTAAACAGATAAAACAGTTAAAGTCATAGGATGCAGACGCTGCTGGTTTATTAGTTTGTAAAAAAAAAAAGGGGTGGAGCTTATGACGTTGACTTCTTCCCACTTCTTTTTGAGTAAAGAAGGATGTTTTTTTGACCATTGTGATTGATCTGATGATGATTTTGTGTGCTCAAAATAAGTGAAGTGATTTTAGTAAGTGTTGTGTTTGGACGTCCTGGGTGTATTTTTGTAAAGTGTCTTCTGTGTGTGCGTCAGACTCAGTGTCCAGGCCGAGGCGGACGGTGTTCAGCCGGGCGGTGGAAGCGTGTGACCTCCACTGGCAGGACAGTCACCTGCAGAGGATCATCAGCAGTGACTTCTACATGTCTCCGTCCTATCAGAGGGAGGGAGAGAGTCTGCTGTTCAACCCCCAGGGTCTGCCGCTGTGGCTGGGTGAGCGCTCCAGCACACGCCACAAACACATCCTTTACATCATACCTGCCAGCATCTGAGTACTAGCCTAGCTTAGCCTAGCCTAGCTTAGCCTAGCCTAGCTTAGCAGTGCTATCCCTATTCATTCCATGTATGGGTCTAGTGGTGCTTCATAGTCAGAGGAGGCGGGGCTAAAAGGTTGTCTTTCAAATCCTTTGTATGCAATAGGACGGTACTACAACCAATCAGTGTAATCTTTAGGATGACGTAGTTAGAGCGACTGAAAGTTGACGGAAGAGTCCGGAGAAAGTTAGGAATGACTAAACAAAATGGTGGATTATGGAACGTGTAGGGACAGTTCAGTATTTTTCACATGAATGTGTTTGTCATCAGTGGTGCACCCACACTGACTCACCCCCCACAGTGTCCTGTGAGCCCAGTTCTGGTCCAGTTTTGGTCAAAATGAAAGTAGTCCCGGCAGGTTTCCTGGGGTCAACAAAATAAAACCTGTTTCTTTTCAAAACAGTATGTGTTGGAATGAGTGATTTATTTACATAAGAAAACTGTCATCGAATAAAAACTCACACCTCGTAATTGCTTGGAGCTAATTTCTCTCAATAGCATCAATGTGCTAGCGTTGTCACTGCTAACAGCTGTGCACCTTAACAAAAACAAACTACTGTCATCAGTTGTTGGGTAGTATATATATATATATATATATATATATATATATATATACTACTCATGGCTGCACAAGAACAAGCCCTGAACACCAGAGCAATAGAGGCTGGGGTCTACCACATCAGACAGGACCCCAGGTGTAGGCTGTGTGGAGAAGCCCCTGAAACAGTCCAGCACATCACAGCAGGTGTAAGATGCTGGCAGGCAAGGCATACATGGAGAGGCATAACCAGGTAGAGGACATACTGTACAGGAACATCTGTAAAGAGTATGGACTGGAGGTCAAGGGTCAAGATGGGAGAACCCCCCAAAGGTGACAGAGAACAAACAGGCCAAGATCCTGTGGGACTTCCAGATCCAGACCAGATGGTGATGGCCAATCAGCCTGACATAGTGGTGGTGGATAAACATGAGAAGACAGTGGTGGTGATAGATGTAGCAGTCCCCAGTGATAGCAACATGAGAAAGAAAGAACATGAGAAGAGAAGAGAAATACCAAGGGCTGAAAGAGGAGTTAGAGAAAATGTGGAGTGTGAAGGCAACAGTGGTACCAGTAGTGATGGGGGCACTAGGGGCAGTGACCCCCAAGCTGGGACAATGTCTCCAGCAGATACCAGGAACAACATCAGAGATCTCTGTACAAAAGAGCGCATTGCTAGGAACAGCTAAGATCCTGCGCAGAACCCTCAGGCTCCCAGACCTCTGGTAGAGGACCCGAGTCTGAAGGAGACACCGCCCACGTGGGGCGAGAGGAACATTTTTTTTTAATTTTTAATTTTTTTTTTATACCACTAATGCTTCTCTCACTTATTTTTTACCAGTAATTTAGCACAAATGTTCCTAAAACATCTGTAAGAATGAACCAAAAGCAGATTTGACTCCAACACACGTCTGTGAATAGTTAAAGTCGTGGATGTGAAGTGTTTCCACAGCTGTTCTTAGTTAGTTAGTTAGTTAGTTAGTTAGTTAGTTAGTTAGTTAGTTAGTTAGTTAGTTAGTTAGTTAGTTAGTTAGTTAGTTAGTTAGTTAATCAGTTACATGACTTTCAGAGGAAGAAAATGAAGCAATTCTGGGTTTAATGTGGAAAACTATCTGTAACTGTTAACTAAAAAGTTGTATTTATTTATTTCTTATTTATTTTTAAACTGGACTTAAAACATGTTAGAATGAAGCTAAAGGCAGACGTGACTCCAACACACTTCTGCTCTCTTACAT
Organism: Siphamia tubifer; assembly: GCA_020466265.1. Classification (NCBI taxonomy): domain Eukaryota; kingdom Metazoa; phylum Chordata; class Actinopteri; order Kurtiformes; family Apogonidae; genus Siphamia; species Siphamia tubifer. The sequence continues at coordinate 46,408,407 of CM035799.1, read as the reverse complement.
TTTCCCAGAGCTTTTCTTAGTCTCATTTTCAGGAGAAGTGACTGTGGTGTTTCTGTGGAAGTTCACCCCACACACACACACACACACACACACACACACACACACACACACACACATATCATCTCTAATTCCACTGAACACACACATGCAGAGTAATTCTGCTGATATTAAGGCCAGTATCTGCAGTAAAGCAGCTTCCAGCCAAGATCTGTCAGATTCTGCAACTTAAGCCAGATATCACACACCCCCACACACACACACACACACACACACACACACACTGGGACAGGACAGACACACAGTGAGACACACACGCACACAGAGACAGACGCACGCACATACACACTGGCATTCTGCTGAGACGGCAGTGTATGTGTGTGTGTGTGTGTGTGTGTGTGTGTGTGTGTGTGTCCCAGTGTGTGTATGTGTGTGTGAGTGTGTCCCAGTGTGTGTGTGTGTGTGTGTGTGTCCCAGTGTGTGTGAGTGTGTCCCAGTGTGTGTGTGTCCCAGTGTGTGTATGTGTGTGTGTCCCAGTGTGTGTGTGTGTGTGTGTGTGTATGTGTGTGTGTGTGTGTATGTGTGTGTGTGTGTGTGTATGTGTGTGTGTGTCCCAGTGTGTGTGTGTGTGTATGTGTGTGTGAGTGTGTGTGTGTGTGTCCCAGTGTGTGTGTGTGTGTCCCAGTGTGTCCCAGTGTGTGTGTATGTGTGTGTGTGTGTGTCCCAGTGTGTGTATGTGTGTGTGTGTGTCCCAGTGTGTGTATGTGTGTGTGTGTGTGTGTGTGTGTGTGTGTGTGTGTGTGTCCCAGTGTGTGTGTCCCAGTGTGTGTATGTGTGTGTGAGTGTGTGTGTGTGTGTGTCCCTGTGTGTGTGTGTGTGTCCCAGTGTGTGTATGTGTGTGTGTGTGTGTGTGTCCCAATGTGTGTATGTGTGTGTGTGTGTGTGTGTCCCAATGTGTGTATGTGTGTGTGCAGCTGTGGTGACTCCGCCTCCTCTCTCTTCCACCACACAGACCACGTCCCGACGGCATGCGCCCGCGTCGACGCCCTTCGTTCCCACGGTTACTCCCGGGAGGCTCTGCGATTGGCCGTGGCCATCATCAACACTCTGCGCCTGCAGCAGCAGAGACAGATGGACATCTACAAACACCAGAAGAAAGGTCCAACACTAACTGCTGCTGTTATTATTCTGCACTTTGACTCCCACTGGGTCTGACTCCTAAAAATAAACATTAACATGAACCTTTATTTTAACTCCACTGCAGATGAAATCAGCTGAATGTGAACATGACTTTAAGAGCTGTGACATAAATGTAAACCTTGTTGTTCCTGCAGAGCTTCTGCAGAGGGGCGTGACCTCCACCACTAACCTGGAGGGCTGGGTGGGCCACCCTTTGGACCCCATCGGCTGCCTGTTCACCACACTGACCGAAACCTGCCGCGTAGATGACGACACCAGCATGGACACCGGAGGTAAAGACACAAACACACTCGTATTCACAGAAGGTCTCATCTCGTCCCTATTTTGTGCCAATCTGACGTTTCTATGACAACCTGTTCTTGAACTAGAGCAGGGGTGGCCAAACTTTGACTCGTGGGCCAAAAAGGGTTGTAAAATTTGACACGAGTGGATGGTTGGAGTGTTTTTGTTATCCACCTCATAAGAGGAACAAAGTAACATGGGATATGTCCTCACTTTCATCCACTGCTATTGAATATAATGTGAACGATTTAAGTCTATGCTCACACAACCATTTGAGGACCATGAGGTTCAGGTTTACTTCAAAACGAAGGAGCCAATCAGTGTGTCAGGGTGGGACTATCTGGTGGGACGTAAAGAAGAAGTGACGGCAGTGTAGACTGTTCACATACACAACAATGGCAGCGTGCATTAGGTATCCCAGGGTCCATATGGACTGGACTATTTCCAGTGTTTTGTCTACGGACTGGACTATTTCCAGTGTTTTGTCTACGGACTGGACTATTTCCAGTGTTTTGTCTACGGACTGGACTATTTCCAGTGTTTTGTCTATGGACTGGACTATTTCCAGTGTTTTGTCTACGGACTGGACTATTTCCAGTGTTTTGTCTATGGACTGGACTATTTCCAGTGTTTTGTCTACGGACTGGACTATTTCCAGTGTTTTGTCTATGGACTGGACTATTTCCAGTGTTTTGTCTATGGACTGGACTATTTCCAGTGTTGTGTCTATGGACTGGACTATTTCCAGTGTTTTGTCTATGGACTGGACTATTTCCAGTGTTTTGTCTATGGACTGGACTATTTCCAGTGTTTTTTCTTCCACATGTTCATTCATTAACAGATGAACAGAGGACGACTGTGGAAGAGTTTGTTAATAAATGATGTTTTCTTTCTTCTTCTGACCAGGTTTGTCAACAGTTTGATCTATCAGATGGTTCCACTGGTGGGTACAGAAATAGTACCAGTGCAGAAGCCCACGGTTACTGGTTGTGTTGGTAGAGGAGCCAGTCACAGAGGCTGATAGTAAAGTGGAACTGGAGGAAGAAAAGACAAACACATGTACAGATAGTGTTCTGTAGTCAGCCAAGATGACGGACAGATTCTTCATCTAATCATATGGAAGGGTTTTAGATAAGGCCCCTCCTTTGAAAACAGATCAGTTGTGTAAAGCGACAGGTTAGCAGACACATGCTGTCGTGCTGCACAGGTTTGTTTGAATGACAACATAAAACTGGCCTTTGACTCCTGAACAGAAATTTGACGATGACATTTTTTAGCCGAGTTTGTAAATTACCTGCCAGCCACTGAGCAGTGGGTTCCTGTTCCTTTGTTGACTGCTTGCTAGCTTAGTTAGCCTTGCTAACATACTTAGCATGTTTTGTGGCAAATTGAGGGCTGATTTTATATTCTTTAAAAACTGTCACAGTCTCTTGTCATAGCAGGCACACAGCAGTTGATCAGTCTCATCATCTGAACCCACTTTATCCTCACGAGGCTCACAGGGGTCACTGGGGTCACAGGGGTCTAATCCAGCTACATCCAGGTTTGAACATATATAGACAAACTAGAAAAGCACTCTGAAAGCACAGACCTCCACCAAGGTAGACCAAGGTAGACCCCCACCCCACCCCCAAAATGAAATCAGTTCTTCCTGTTCACATTTCCAACATATCCTGAAAATCCATCCATAAGTTTTCGAGTTATCTTGAGCACAGACGGACAAACAGATAAATGCCGGCAAAAACAGAACTTTGTTGGCGGAGGTAATAATTACTGTCACATTCACACCTATGGGTGATTTAGATTAACCAGTTAACCAGTTAACCAGTTAACCTATCAGTGCATGTGTTTGGATGGTGGGAGGAGCCAGAG
>CM035799.1:46372556-46400056 GCA_020466265.1 Siphamia tubifer | reverse complement strand
TGGGGAGATCTGGATATGATTATATTTTGGTGGTGATCCGGGGAGGTCTGATGGAGGTCTGTGTTCTGAGTGCTTTTCTAGTTTATTAACTTACAATCTTGTACTTTTTATATGATCTTATTTCTCTGTGTGTGTACATATGTGTATAGATAGAAAAAGCTTAGTGGTCTACACCTGTGGTCCCCAACCTTTTTGTTACCGTGGACCGGTCAACGGAGCGGGGGGGTGGGGGGAGATATCACCGAAATATCACCCTTTCCTTTTCTTGGAGGTTGGAGGGTCTTCTTCTGTCTCTTCAGTGTGTGTTTTCCTCTTCAAAAAGAAACTTTCCAAAGACATCTGTTTTTTACTTATTCTGCTAACATGTGGGTTACATTTTTGCCGTTCAAGTGACAGAGATGTAACCGAGAGAATCCGGTCATTTTTCAAAATAAAAGATTCTTCAGACTCGGATAATAAATACAAGACAAATAATTAATTAATTATTAGGTGGCCAGCAGCCCGGTACCAATTGAGGGGACCACTGGTCTACACCACCGACCACCACCGACTTTGGTGCAGAAGGCTGCCGGTTTGAAACCCAGGTGGGCCCTTAGGCAAGGCCCTGTACGCTATACATGCCTGTACCTCACGATGAGCGACACAATAAATGATCGAGCTATACCGGCCCCGACAGAGCCCAGGACAACAAGGTCCACGTTAGGTGTTGAGGAACCAGGACACCCTGATGTTAAATTGGCAACTGGAACAAGATATTCATGGACATATATATATATATATATATACATATATATATATATGTGTGTGTGTGTGTGTGTGTGAGAGAGAGACCCCCCAGCACAAAACCAGCCACTTGGGTCATATTTCATATATTATATATATTTTATTTATCTTAAAGTTTATTAAAAATGTTTGTGTGACACTAATTTAACCAATCAGAGGCCATTTTTCAACATCGCCATAGCAACAAGGGCTTTAGTTTAGTGTAGAAGGCTTTGTTCTGAGGCCTCCCATTGCCTCAAATCTATAATTATGTAGATTTCTATTTAAGGGTTGTCTAGAGGGAATCCCCATCTTTCCAACGGTACCAAACATGACGAGGAAATACCTAATGCCAGCGCCAAGGAAAGTCGTGTTTGGAGTTGATTTTTCTTAGTTTTAGACTTAATTACTGTCAGAGTCAGTTGTTGTTCTTCCTAAAAGACATGATTTAAAGCCACGGTTCTCAAACTGGGGTCCGCGGACCCCTAGGGGGACATGGCGCATGTCCAGGGGGTACGCGAAATTATTCACGGTTTTGTCTTTGTTTTTTTGTTTGTTTTTGCTTTTTTTGCCGTTTTATTTTGAAATGCGGAAGTTTTATTTTGTAGTGAGCGGGCAGAAGTAACAGCGCTGTTTGACGCCAGCTTGACTAAATTGAGACGGAGCGAGTCACAGGCTATTTTTAGCCACCCTGCAGCGAACATGGATCGATTTTTGTGTCCGCCAAGTTCCTCAAGAAGTGGTAAAAGAAATGACAATGAAAATGACAATGACAAAAACAAACGCCCTAACCCTAAAAAGAGAAAGTACATTGATAGTTATATTGAGTTTGACAAGATCATCCCTCTCATTAAGTCTGTCTGTCTGTCTGTCTGTCTGTCTGTCTGTCTGTCTGTCACACACACACACACACACACGGTTTTGTGTGTCTTTTGTTCCGTTTATTATTTTAAAATTATTTAAAATTGTTGTTTCTGAAGTGTTCATTTATATTATAATACCTGAAAATGTGGCTGGTTTGCACAAAAGCACTATTAAAAAAGGTTATCATTGTTTCATAATAATCATTGTTGAAGTGGTTTTTTATCATTTTCAGTATCGTGAGGATGAGGGGGGACATGGAAAAATTTCACCCCTCCAAGGGGGACCTGGGCCAAAAAAGTTTGAGAACCCCTGGTTTAAAGAACTTACACTAGGAATTTAACAAACACTCATAGTTAGAAGTGTGCAGGAGACATTTTACTGGGATTTTATCAATAATCTTAAAATTCACTAAGTTTGACCCATATTTGAGGCTATAGTCAGAAACACTGCTGTGACTGAACTGGTTTAGTGATGGAGGGACATATGTCGACTTTTTTTTTAACCTGATGATGATGGCATGTTTGAATTTCATTGTAGTTTTGAATAATGACAATAAAGACATTCAATTCAATTCTAATCTCAGAGAGCGGTTGTTTGGGACTGCAGCAGCAGGTGCTAAACTAACCCTAAATACCAGTGTTCTGTCAAAATGTTCATCCCGTCACATCTGGTTCCCAAACTGTTCTGAGCATGCTCATAACCACCAAGTGTTTTCACAGAGAAAACCCATCAGTTCAGTCATCCTCATCCTCAGACAGATGTGTGATTGACCTGGACGTCAGTAATACTTTAAAACTTTATTTATTTTATGGTAAACATATAATCAATCACATGTGTGCAGTGGCAGACTGGCACCAAAAAGAGGAACTGGCAATTTTGATAGAGAGGCCACATTTGTGGGCACATTGTCGGGCACAGGCTTTTTACAGAATAACTCCACAATATTTACGCTTTTCCCAGATTCAGCCAATAAATTCTTACGCTTCTTCTCTCTTTTTTTCTGCTCCACCCTTTTCTACTCGCCATTTTCTCCCCCTCGATCCATTTTATTTCATTCCATATTGTTGACCTGCTCACATTACCCATCATTCAATTGTCATTTGATCCGTCATCTCACCAGGTCAACAATCGCGAGAAAATCCACTGACGACCGAAAAACATCCAAAAAACCTTATGACAGATTAGACATTAGATAAATTCTGACTAAAAAAACTGTCATTATTATTATTTAGTTTAGTAGGCCTATTATTTGTCATGGTTAACTGGCTGTTTTGTTTGTTTGCTTTTTCCCCCTCTTTTTTGTGGTCTCCTTCAGCTCCGCTTTATTATTTTTTTTATTATTTTTATTTATGGGCGGCACGGTGGTGCAGTGGTTAGCACGGTGGTGCAGTGGTTAGCACGGTGGTGCAGTGGTTAGCACGGTGGTGCAGTGGTTAGCACGGTGGTGCAGTGGTTAGCACGGTGGTGCAGTGGTTAGCACGGTGGTGCAGTGGTTAGCACGGTGGTGCAGTGGTTAGCACGGTGGTGCAGTGGTTAGCACGGTGATGCAGTGGTTAGCACGGTGGTGCAGTGGTTAGCACGGTGGTGCAGTGGTTAGCACGGTGGTGCAGTGGTTAGCACGGTGGTGCAGTGGTTAGCACTCGTGCCTCACAGCAAGAAGGACCCTGGTTCGAATCCCGTACCAGACCTTTCTGTGTGGAGTTTGCATGTCCTCCCCGTGTCCGCGTGGGTTTTCGCCAGGCACTCCGGTTTCCTCCCACCATCCAAACACATGCACTGATAGGTTAATTGGTTAATCTAAAATTGTCCATAGGTGTGAATGTGAGAGTGATTGTTTGTCTATATATGTTCAGCCCTGCGATGAACTGGCGTCTCATACAGGGTGTACCCCGCCTTCACCCATTGTAGCTGGATTAGGCCCCCAGTGACCCCCGCGACCCTAGTGAGGACAAAGCGGGTTCAGATGATGAATGATTTTTATTTATTCATTTATTGATTTGCGGCCGCCTATCGACGCAGCTGGTCCACTTTATTTATTTATTTATTAATTCATTCATTCATTCAGCCTAATCATTTGCGGCCGCTCCGCTCCGCTTTATATTTTCATTTATTTATTTGTTTGTGATGCCGCCTGTTGTGGCCACATCACCAAACGGCCACAGTGGCATTTGCCCACATTGCCCAATGGCTAGTCCGTCCCTGCATGTGTGCGATAGATTTTAAGTTTTGTATGGCATGAACGTTATGTGGAATGGGGGAGGGGGGTCTGATGGAAAGTATTTTGTGTGACATGTAACCATGTGTGAAAATTGCTTAAATAAAGTTGAATTGATTGACATGGCCCCGCCCTCTCACTTCCTGTGTGTTTTTGGCAGAAGGCGACCCCAGACCTCCAGTCTACAACCACGTCCCAGTGTGGGGCAGTTCTGACGGGGGCGAGTCCTACCTGACCCTGGCCCTGGAGGTGGCTCTGATGGGCATGGGGCAGCAGAGGATCATGCCTGAAGGCCTGTACGCCCAAGACAAGGTACGCGACAACATCCATGTGACGACAGAGAGGACGGAGTAGGAACTAGAACTGAAACTGTAAACTGTCTGAACATCGACATCACAATGTTCGCAATAGTCACATGACAGGTCCTGCAATTTTTAAAAATTTATTCATTTGTATTTTTTTTTTACAAATAAAAATGGTGGAAAAGAAAAGAACAATAAACCACTGCCAAATAAAACCAATAAAATAAAAATAGTATTTATTACAAATACCAAATATCACCTGTTTTCAAAAGCCAATGACAAAAGATCATATTAATGTCAGAATGTAGTTTTATATCCATTTATAATTAATGTCATTACAGCTTATTTGTTTGTTTTTTCTCATTTTGATGTTTATAATTATAAATTTTTCCATAATGTACTTTTTTTTTTTTACCTATTTTCATGACTTGATCTTATAATTATGACTTTTTTATCTTATAATTATGACTTTTTTATCTTATAATTATGACTTTTTTATCTTATAATTATGACTTTTTTATCTTATAATTATGACTTTTTTATCTTATAATTATGACTTTTTTATCTTATAATTATTACATTTTTATCTTATAATTATGACTTTTTTATCTTATAATTATGACTTTTTTATCTTATAATTATTACATTTTTATCTTATAATTATTACATTTTTATCTTATAATTATTAAATTTTTATCTTATAATTATGACTTTTTTATCTTATAATTATGACTTTTTTATCTTATAATTATGACTTTTTTATCTCACTTCTGACTATTTTCCTCCACTTTTCCTACATTTCTGGGCCAAACCCACGGCAGAACTAGACACGATCAAACAGCCTGTGACTTTTTTTGAATTTAAAACTTGTGACGCTCCTGTTCTCATGCATGACTTTAGTTCAGTGTTTCCGTCCAACACTGACCATCGTTACCAAACGTGTGTGTGGTCCAGGTTTGTCGGAACGAGGAGCAGATTGTGGCGAAACTGTTGGAGCTGGAGCTGGATGATCTGCTGGTGCAGACGCTGAGGAAACAGGCCGTCCAGCTGCTGGAAGGTACGAGCACCGCTTTGTTTTCCTAAGATTCATTTACATATACCACGCCCCCAACTAATTTAATTGGTCGACCAACTCAACAGACTCATGTGAGTCATGGAAAAGTATTGGTTAAAGTGTGTATGAAGGATGAAATATGAAAAGGACAAAAAGTACTGACGCCTAAATGTGACACCTGTTGTTGTTGTTGTTGTTGTTGTTGTGGGGTGCAGCCGGACCCTTCAGTGGTCTGGGTGAGGTCATCCACAGGGAGAGCGTCCCCATGCACACCTTCGCTAAGTACCTGTTCTCCGCTCTGCTGCCGCACGACGCAGACCTGGCGTATAAGGTGGCTCTGCGTGCGATGAGGTACGTTTGAACCCAGTTGACATTTACACACTGTACCAACCAACAGTTCTGCAACAAAAAGAACTGTTTAAGATCTGATGTTTGTGTTTTCAACATCTGCTCCATCTACACTGGAAAAAAAAATACTGATCTGACCTGAAGTGGATTAGTGTCATTTTTAGTCTGAACATGTGATCAGATTAAATTCAGACAGAATCACCTACAGAGGAACTTTTCAGTCGGATAGAAGAACTGATTTACAGATAATAGATCTGGAACTAATCTGATTAAACTAATCTGAATAAGATTGATATATATATATATATATATATATATGTATATATATATATATATATATATATATATTACGTTATTCAAAACTTAAATTTTTTGCTTAATTCATGCAGAAACAAAATCAGCCAATGGAACAGGAGGAGGTAGGTTAAGATAAGATAAGGTTAGATAATTTACATATTGATCAGAGCTGCAGTTGAATTGATCCGACCCTTAATAACTGTCAGAGTTGATCATCTGTCTCCATAGCAACATTAATTGCCCATCCTGCTGTAAAGTGTAAACCTTGTTTGTTTGTTTGTTTGTTTGTTTGTACAGGTTGCCGGTGCTAGAGTCCTCAGCCGGCTCCGGTGACGTGGGACACCCCCACCACGGCATTTCCATCGTACCCAGCCGGTACCCCCCGCTGGTTCACCCTGGGACACCTGGAGTCGCAACAGTGTGAGCTGGCGTCCACCATGCTAACCGCCGCTAAAGGTACTCACGCCCTCACACATAGGTTCCTCTAATGTCCAGCCCTGGTGGATCCTTCTGGAATAAACTATCAAATACACCCCAAAATTACCCCCAAAATGCAACATATACTGCAGTGTGATTTATAGTCTAAAGATGTGGTTGGTACTTTTCTTCTTCATATTGTATTTCTTTGTCCACTCTCAGGTGACATGTTGCGGTTAAGGACAGTGTTGGAGGCTATCCAGAAGAACATCCACTCGTCGTCTTTGATCTTCAAACTGGCCCAGGACGCCTTTAAGATCGCCACGCCGGCCGACAGCCCCCCCGACATCACGCTGCTCAACGTGGCGCTGGAGCTGGGACTGCAGGTACGAGGCCGGCAAATCACCACGGAAACAATGAGGCGATTTCTGGGACAAAATGAAATGTATTGACAGGAACGTAATGTGTGTATATTTGGGACGTGCGTGTGTCTGTTGTTGGAGTTGAACATAAAAAAATAAACAAATAAACTCTAAAATGCTTTTGAAACTTTCTAGATTTTTCTCCTTAAATAATTAATTCATGGCAAAAAAAATTATTTTACTTTTTACTTTATTACATTTGAGAAGTTGTTCTTTTTTTTTACCTTTACTTCAGTAAAGGAGTTGAATCAGTACTTCTACTTTTACCAGAATATTTTTTCACTCCAGTAGCTGTACTTCTACTGCAGTACAGTGTGAGTACTTTGACCACTTCTGTTTTAGTTTTTTCATATATGTGACCCCCCACCAGTAAACCAGGCATAAGTGTGTGTAAATCCAAACAGAGTTATGTGTGTATCTTGGTAGAGTGGAAACTAAGGTTTAAGATGGTGAAAAAATGATGTTTCTATCACAAGTAGAACCAAAGTTATGGTCATTTTAATATCCACATTTGGACATATTTTACAATTTGCATATTTTTAGATATTGTCCGTTAAAGTTTTGGACTGTTTTGGGGTAGGAAGTCCTTAGCAACGCATAATAATTCGTATCCGATTGACACAAATTGTTGACAGATGTTAAAGGACACTCTGATGGACATGTCACAGAAGTTTTATATATTATAATAATAGGACAGAAGTGTGACGTATTATAATCATTTGGCTTACACCATTGGACAGAACATTCAATATAAGCTTTTACCTCGTACCAAACACTTGGGTGTTTACCCACGGAACGGAGATCGTTTTGTTCGGCGAAAAGAGGTGGAAGTCGTCTTTGTCTTTGCTCAGCAATACCTGAACTTTTGTCACCGCTTAAATAATTGACTCAATAAACACCTTTATTGATTGGATTTCAATGTAATGACCACAGGAAGTGAACATAGAGGTGTTAAGGTACCGTTTTTTGATAAGGTGTAAACACTAATAACAAATCACCTTCCAGCCTAAATTTGGCTGTAGCTCTGAACGGCTCAGCGCCACTTATGCCTGGTTTCGTGGTGGCAGGTCAAATATTTATTTTATGCTCAACTACAACCAAAGACACATGCGTATCCCCAGGGGCGTAGCACCAAATTCTGGGCCCTGCACACTCTCAATGTCAGTGGGCCCCTATCCATGCACAAAAGAAAAAAAAGTGGTATTTATTTAAAATGAAAAAGCATAAATAGGCTCCAGATTATATTGATGAGTGGCTGGTCCATCCACATAAATAAACAGGCCACAGAGGAGGACCTACGACCCCAAAGGAGGTCTGGGGTCACAGGTCAGCAGAGGACAACAGCATCCTGTTGTCTATGGCCCCTTATGCAAATACTGCTGAGAGGGTTGACCCTCCCCCCCAGAGGTGGGAGTGGGGAAAGGAGGCAGAAGGTGAATAGTCATGAACAGACTTGGTATTTAAGCCTGTGTTTATACAGACACGATGAAAACAGAAAACTATTTTTCACCCACGTTTAGACGAGTGTTTTCAGGAGGTAATCCTTGTTTATACGAACACTCGACAGTAGGTAAAATACGACTGGATAGTCCTGCCAGACCGCTAGGTGGTACTGTGATAGACCCGCCCACATGTCCTTTTCTGTTTTTGACATATGTAATTGTCCACATGTCTCTGTTGGACTATGGTATGTGTGTAATGTCTGTACAAGAACTGAAACAACTCCTGGACATTTACTACAGCTGCTAGTGTAGGGTGACCATATGTCCAGATTTTGTCCAGACAGACGGCTCTAAAACCGGACTATCCAGACGTTTACCCTATGCTAGTACAGCTGGAAGATCAGTGGGATCCAGGTTGTCCCACATGTTTGTTGCTTTACCTGCTCAGTGTATGAATGTAACATGAAAGTGTATGTGACGTAAACACGCAACGAGAACATGTTCGTTTGTTGCCATTTAGACGGAGACGCCCCAGAGCGACTTCAATACGTCCCCGCTCTGGAAGGAGTCTGATGATTTGTGCGTATTCACACCCTGAGGGGGGGCCGGCACCGTGTAAATGAAAGACACTTCTGATCAAATATCCTGTCGTATTTAGCCACAATGGTCCTGGCGTAAACAGCCCCGAAGATAGGTTTAAGAAAATACAAATACAGATGAAAGAGAGAGAGAATAGGACTCAGTGCCTGGACTATTTATCCTACTGTACTTGTGCTCATATACAGAAGACTAAACTATTTTGCGAGATGGGGGGCCCAGGAGGTCCAATCTGTCGGCAGAACTGTGGCATAAAATGATTCTCTGTCGATGTTATCAGTTTATGTAATGACACCAAGTAAGTACTTGGAGGTCCCAATTTATTTGAATTTATTTTATTTTTCATGGGCCCCTCTCGCTACTCAGGCCCTGGGTAGTCAGGTCCACCCCCCCCCCCCCACACACACACACACACACACACACACACCAGCATATCCCAAATACTTTCCTGTGAATATGCTTAATTCTGTCCCAAGAATCGTTCCATAGGAAACCCAACGGAGCATCGGCCACTCAACCAAACATGCAGCGGTTTTGTGGAGTGTGTAGTTTGGTCCGTCCCCCGCAGCCTGACGACAAACGAACAGAGAAAACATAACACGCTGTCGATGAGACCAAACGACATAATGAAGCCTTTTGGGTTTTTACACTAAACACAGAAGAAGCCTTTCGTTACCCGCTGCTTCTGCTGGGTATTTAGAGCGGCAGTTGAATTCCTGTCAGTGAACGTGCTAATTAAGAGTTCAGAAGGCAGAGGTTGAAATTCACACAGTCGTCTGTGTAATTATGACCACGCGTTGATCGTACGTCTGTCATCAGGGTTTGTGTGGGTCAGGGACGACGGCTCCAAAGGGAATATTATGCAACTTGACTTTAGTTTAGTTTTTGTTTTTTTTTGTTTTTTAGTTTATTTTCATTTCGAGTGGGGCTGCATGATATTTGAAAACATTGACATTGTGATTTAAATTTTTTTTTAACCCTGTGATATATATATATATATATATATATATATATATATATATATATATATATATATATTGCAATATGAAAAAATCCTCAGGAGTAAATAACAGCTGTGTGGTGTCTACACTGAACATAAATTTGACTGTCATCCTTCTGTAGCTGAAATAATTAAATACAATTAATAATTATAAATAAATAAATCACAAATTAAAATTAAGTGTACAAATAAATTAATCAATTAAAATATATATATATATATATATATATATATATATATATATATATATATATATACAGTATGTATATATATATATATATATATATATATATATATATATATATATATATATATATATATATAAAATGAAATAAACAAATAACTAGATCAGTGGTAGAGTTCAGACCTCACTGAAGCAGCACCAGTCTGTGCTAACGCTAAGACATTAAACAGATATGTCCATTTCAATATTTGACCACGTATGACGTCACTCTGACGTCATATGACGTCTTTATGTGACGTCATGGAGCCTATGGGTGTTATCTCATCTGAGGTCAGAAGGTCAGACAAAGTGAAGGAAAAAAACAGCTGATACTATCTGGTCTGGATTCTGAGATATCACCACTGATGTGTTTGAACTGTTGACCTTCACTGGCACCTTGACCTTTGACCTTCATAGCTCAACATTTAATGGTTTCTTCCTTGACACATTATCAATCATCTCTGAAAGTTTCATCAAAATCTGTCAATAACTATTTGAGTTATCTGACTGAAAAACAAACAAACAGATGTTTCGTGCAGGTAAATATTGTTGAAAACAAAAGCTATGGTTGTGTTCCAGGTGATGAGGATGACTCTGTCCACTCTGAACTGGAGGAGGAGGGAGATGGTTCGCTGGCTGGTCACCTGTGCTACTGAAGTCGGTACGGAAAAAAACACCTCGTCTGTTTGTCCAATAACACTGGTTTACAGTAAACGGTTCCAGAATCAAACTAATGAAATGTCCCCACATGTGTTAGTGAAAAAAGAAAAGTTAAGTCTTAAAAAATTATGGTTAGATCAAGATTCCAAGAACTTTTACTTTTCATTTTACTGAATTATTTGTTGATCTTTTTGATTATGTTAGTAGAAAGAAATGACACGGTTACTAAAAAAAAAAAAAAGGCAAAATAGGCAAGAAAAGAAGAATCGATAGACGTCTTCACTCTTGGACAGTCTCCTCACATATTCATGTCTTTGCTTTTCCTGCTCGTCCTCAGGTCTTCGAGCCCTGGTGAGCATCCTCCAGAGCTGGTACACCCTCTTCACCCCCACTGAAGCCACCAGCATCGTGGCGGCAACGGTCATGTCCCACAACACCATCCTTCGACTCAGCCTGGACTACCCGCAGCGTGAGGAGCTGGCCAGCTGCGCCCGCACCCTGGCCCTGCAGTGCGCCATGAAGGACCCTCAGAACTGCGCCCTGTCGGCTCTGACGCTCTGCGAGAAGGACCACATCGCCTTTGAGACGGCCTACCAGATTGTGATCGACGCGGCATCCACGGGAATGACGTACTCTCAGCTGTTTACCATTGCACGGTATATGGAGCACCGAGGATACCCGCTGCGCTCCTTCAAGTTGGCCTCGCTTGCCATGACACACCTCAACCTGGCGTACAACCAGGACACGCACCCTGCTATTAACGACGTGCTCTGGGCGTGTGCGCTCAGCCACTCGCTGGGCAAAAACGAACTTGCCGCCATCATCCCCCTGGTGGTGAAAAGCGTGCACTGCGCCACGGTGCTCTCCGACATCCTGCGGCGGTGCACCATGACCGCGCCCGGACTTGCAGGTATCCCTGGGAGACGGAACTCTGGGAAGCTGATGTCGACGGACAAGGCACCACTGCGGCAGCTACTGGATGCCACCATCTCGGCGTACATCAACACCACGCACTCTCGACTGACGCACATCAGTCCGCGGCACTACGGCGAGTTCATAGAGTTCCTGAGCAAAGCGCGGGAGACGTTCCTGCTGGCTCAGGACGGGCACATTCAGTTCGCCCAGTTCATAGACAACCTGAAACAAATCTACAAGGGCAAGAAGAAACTTATGATGTTGGTCAGAGAACGCTTTGGCTGACCTTTGAACCCCCCCTAACGACCTTAGCTCTCCCTCACAGGGACCCCTCTTCTTGGGAATTATTAGTTCGAATTATTTGTTTTCTATTTAAAGTTCTTTTTGAATTCCTTGTATTTTTACTTTTTATTTTTGAGCCATTTATTGACTAAGTCTTAAGATTTTGTCCGGTTTTTTTGTTATTGTTACTGTTATTATTATTATTATTACGGTTTTGTTTCTTGAATGTGAACCAGGAAGTGTTCGCAGTACATTGTTCTACTTCATCGAGACTGCAAAACAGGAGGAGAAACAGCAGAAACAATGCATCTTTCCCCTCCGACTAATGTTTAATCTAACATGAAAAAGTCAAAAGATTGTGATGTTTTTAAAAAAACAAAAAAAAGGAGAAACCTATTTTTAAGGTGGCACATGAGGACTTAAAAACCAAAAGATTTTGATGGATGGGGGTACGTACTTTGAGCCAGAAGATACTTTCAGCTGGGTTTAAGAAGAAGAAGTGTCATTCCAAAAAGAGTCAAAAGCCCAGTGAGGTTGAAAAACACAGAGTGTTACCGTCATACCTCGACTGTATTATTTGTCAGCTTTAACTTCTCCGTCGGAAATGACCTCTTGTTTCCTTCAGGGCGTCGTATGCTGCGTTTCCACTAGTATCGGCTCTACTCGCTTGGGTCCGTTTCTACAATAAAAAGTACCTAGGTCCTAGATGGTACCTACTCCACTGAGGTTCCAAGCAATACTATAACGTGACGTGTCATCAGCGTAGACACTGATTGGTGGAGTTGTCTCTGCGTCATTGCGTTATAAACATGCGACCTGCCCTTTGAAAAAAATTAAAATAAGATTCAGAGCTACAGTAAACAGAGCGGTCAGTTAAATTCAGGCCGCAACACAATGATGCCATTCTGTTAAACTACACTGTGGTCGATCGTGCAGATTGAGACATTTCTGCCTTTGCTGGATGACGAAAAAAATCAGCACGAGCTTGATGGCGCCTCACAGTGAGGTCCAGGTACGATCGTATCTGCATGAAAACACTGTCAAGGGAAAGTACGTGGTCGTCGTGTAGAATGGAAATGGAGTACGGACTGGAAACATGGTAGTAAATACAAAAAGAGTACTGTGTGTAAAGCCGTGTTTCCATTTTTATCACTTCTACCCATGATTCTACTCATGTCGGGACGTGTCCACTACGTAAATCAGTCCCTCCAGGATTTCTTGGGCCTGTTTTTGAGATTGTTTATCACCCTAAAATGTCTGATGTGACAAGAGCTTTTCTGAAAAACTGCGATGAAAGTCGCATTGCTTTTTAAGCTTTTGTTGCCAGAGGACGTGAACATTGTGATACGGTCCTCAAAACTACCTACGACTAGGATTACAAAAATACAACCATTTTCTTTTTCCCAAATGCACCTGTTGGTTCAAAGGTTAAAGTTCATACGACCTCAACACTACATGAAGTTATAAAACATAATATAAACGTCTCAGCCAGTCAAAAATAATCACATTATTACTAGTACTGTGTACTGTGTACTGTGTACTGTGTAGTAGAGGCAGTTTCTGACAAAAATAGAACAAAGACATTGAGATATTAAGACAACCTTTAAAATAGGACAAATAAAATATTACCTGGATGAAAAAAATGCAGCTTCCAAATGCACCTGTTGGTACCAGTGCATCATTTTAGTCGTCAAATGCGAACTGCTGCCGCGCACATGTTCCTTCGTACTGGAAGGTAAACAGGAAAAGGCAGAAGGAGCAGCTCCAGACGTCGCAAATGATTGGTCAGATTCTGCGGGAAAGTGGCGGTGATTGTTTAAAATTGCAACATTGCGCTGAATTCACACGGATTGACTAAATTTGCGTTGAAGTTGCAAATAACAACATCATGAAATCATGGAGGGTCTGATAAAAGGACCTGGTCCTATGGTACCCAGTCCAAAATTTTCGGTACCTACTCCACTGAGGTTCAAAGCGATACTATTACGCAATGTGTCATCAGCGTAGACACTGATTCACTGCGTTACCAACATATGCGACCCGCCATTTAAAAACAAATAAAAATAGATTATATCACATCTGCAGTAGAAACGACCTCAAGGAGTAAATACTATGTGGTTCCAGAGTAGAACGGAGTAGAGCCGATACCATGGAGTGGAAACACGACTTTAGAGTAGAGGGGGCAGAAAAAACACAGCTCCAAATGTGTGGCAGTTAGTCCTAACAGATGTCCAAATGCCCACCGCTGCACTAGACCTGCTTCTACCCCGTGGACCTTCAGATCTTCACCTTCAGAACCATGTGGCTTCACAGGGTCCATGTTTTCCACGCCACAAAGTCTGACTGCGATATTATCCAGGCTCTTCTAGGTAAGGTAGAGTAGTAAAGGCCGCGTGTGCACAAATACATATATATATATTTTCTGGGTGCGATTTGCCGGGGGGATCATTAACCCCTCCCCCCTCTGGTTTTGGAACGTCACTGTTGGGTCCTGCAGTCTGAGTCTTTCTGACGCTGTGAACACAAAATGGCTGAAAGAAGAACTTGTCATCCACACATTCAAGAGGGTAAATATCTGCCAGTCCAGCGATACAGATGGCAGGTGCATTCTGGGAGATTCTTTACCATTAATTGGGGAAAATAAAAACAGGGTCAGTTCTTATTTTTACTGATTTTGCTGCCTGCGTTACGCGTGCGAGGGCTTCGGTTCTCTCTCCAGTCAGTGTCGGGATGAGCCACGTTCAGAGTGGAGTACTGGGGTTTGGGTGCGGTGCCACCCCCCCCCCCCCCCTTTTTTTTTTTTTTTTTTAACTATGACCTCAAGACCAGACAACTCGCTGAATGTAAGGATATTACTAAGTAATTCCCTCAGTAGCAGCGAGTGAAGAGAGGCTGCTACATCCCAGCACAATGGAGAGGCTAAGTCCCACCCTTCTACTTCCTGTACATGGGTGCTTCACTCGCAAATGATTTGAATGGAGTGAGTCAAGCTAAATTCTGATTCATTTTGACCAGTGCTCTGAAATCCACATCTGATAGTGTTTAATAATAAATATGAATGTGTCATAGACAGAGCAGCTGTTTATAATGATGTTAAGTTTTATGTGGGTTAGGTTTAATGTGGGCTTAGTAAGAGACTACAGTGAGTGGAGGATGTGACGTCACACTCCACTCAGCTGTGGAGTCTTTGGTGACGTCACATGTTCTCCAGGCGTGTAGTTTAAATTATTAACAGGTTTTATTCAGTCGTTCATTAACAGAAGCAGATGAAACATTAATAATTATCATTTATTATCAGCTACAACATGTGTGTGATTCAGGTCACATGACAAACCAGATACCATTTAACATTTTATTTACCATTGAATACCATTCATTCATTTTGTGATCTCATGCCCCATGAGCCTCCTGGAAGGGGCGGAGCTTTAAGGTCCCCATGAAAGTGAGGGGCAGCACGCGGGGCAGCAAAATGAGTGATGGAAAAACTGCCCCTGTTTTTAATTTTCCCCAGTTCCCATTAATGAGCAAATGAACTGCAGAAAAGGACCCGTTTTGAAACAGGAACCTGTTCATTCCTTTTTTCCCAATCTCCGATTCTGAGGAAGAAGATGGGAGACGTTTATCCATTTTCCACTTCCTGATTTGAAAACATTGAATGGTGCCTCGTACACAGACCCAGAACATCCAATCCTCTGGTTGTTTGACAAATCGCACCCTGTATATATATATATATATATATATATATATATATATATATATATATATAGAGCTTGTTAACAAAATAAAACAGGACTGTGACGGCCTGGGGGGGCATATTGGTCCCATCTCCAGACTCACCTCATGCACTGATGTCCATCTTATCGTGGCCAAACCCTCCAAATCTGCGAGACTCCAGCACTCACTATTCACTCACTAGAATAAGATTTAGTCAACAAGCAATAGAAGTCAAGTCCGCTTCATTTCTAAAGCCGTCGTCTTTTCTGTTGGGACGCTTTTCATTCACCGTGTCAGACATGACTTTAGGTTTGAACTCTGCCTGTAGCTGAACGGCCTTTTCCATCACAAGACACTTTTACCCGAACTCTGAAAACGCTTTTTGATGTTTGTTTCTTTTAGTTTCACTTTGGTGAAGTTTGTCCTGTTTTAAAGGAAAACATGTCAACACGTAGCTGAATACAGCAGATAATTATTACCTATGCATTTGAATCCACAAATGGAATGAAAAGGAGATTTGAGGCCAACATTAAGAGCTATATTTAAGACATGTACGTGAATATTTTGATGTAAAAGTTCAGTTGTGACATTAACCCACTTACCCAACATGTCACCTAGCTAGATATGTTACAGCTAAATTTAGCAGATAATTTGCTAAATATTTCATTAAGCAACTGGAGAACAGTAAAATTTAAAGTAAAAGAATAATTTGAATTGGAAAAGTAACTCAATAAATACAAATTCTTTTCTCTCTTCGCTAACATGTTAGTCATTACCCACTACTGACTAATAGATTATATTAGCACCTAGCTAGTGAGCACATAAGGTCTATTTATAGCAGATCATTTTCTAAATATTCACTAAGCAACGGAAGCAGAGTAAAAGAATAGTTTAAACTGGAAAAACTGAATAAATACTCTTTTTTTTTCTCTGTTCGCTAACATGTTAGTCATTACCCAGTACTGGCTAACAGGCTATATTAGCACCTAGCTAGTGAGCACACAAGGTCCATTTAATTTGTTAATTATTTCACTAAAGCAACTGAAGCAGAGTAAAAGAATACTTTGAACTGGAAAAGTAACTGAATAATTCTTGCGTCTCTTTGCTAATCTGTTAGCATGTAAGAATGCTAACTTTCCCTTGCCCGCTCATCTCTTTGCTAACTATGCTATCTTAGCCGCATCAGGGTAAAACTTGATAACGTGGCAGACGTATGTTTCAAAACCACACGAAGTACATTTTAAAAAGTCTTAAGAGAAACAAAAAAATAATGTTAAAAGGAAAAATTGCAGGTTTATATTTAAAATAAAAAATTAAAACTAAAAAAAGACCAAAGTTTCAACAATAAATGCACTTGTCGTCACGACTAAAGGTGGAAAAATGTGAGTAAAAAAAATGTTGGCCTTTATTGGGAGTTGGTTGGTTCTTTGTCTCTTGCGATGGAAAAAGGCTCAAAGCGCTTTTACCTGTGAATGCTACTGGTGAACTGTGAAGACAAGTGGCCTTGTCTTTTATCAAAAGGGTTTCAGATACAAAAGTGCAAACACAAAGAATACTGTATCTTTTTATGACTTGATGACTTAAATATGAGACCACATGCCTTGGCACAGGAAGTTCCTTTATTTGATTTGATTTGATTTTTATTTTTAATCTATGTGCAGGATGTACTTGCTATCTGTATTTTTTTTTCTTACCAAGTGGCAAAGTGTTGTCGTCGTAGGTAGTTTATACAACACAGTGCAGCAAGAGCTTGAATCTTTACTGGTCGGACTAGACGTCATCGTACAAGCACTTCACACAAATACCTCTTCAGTACGTTCCTGCCTGCTTCAGCATTTATTTATTGATTGATTGATTGTTCGGTGACTTTGTATGACTGAGTGGGAATACGTAGACACACAAATATGAAAAGAAACAGGACTATATTTGAGGGGGAAGAAAAAGAAAAGATTCGGGAGAATAAAAGAAAGAGAGTTCCACTAGAGCACAGGTGTCAAACATAAGGCCCGGGGACCGTATCTGGCCCCGTAGGATGAATAACTTTGAAAATATTAATGATCAACAGTTTAAAAATCTTTAGAATTCAGTTTCTACATGCAGAATAATTAGGTCTACATTGAGTCAGAGCAGTAAAATATGATTATAATTACATAGATAATAATACTGAAAAGTCAAGATTTTAGTGTAAAAAAAAAAAAGGAAAATTACATGAAAATATTTATGTTAACGATCAAAAATGTACTAAAATACAATAAAATTCACTAAAAACTACAATAAAATGCACTAAAATGGCACTGGCATCATGTTATATGGTGGAATCCCATTTTTTTTGCCCATCTGGCCCCATAGGATGAATGAAAACAATCCATAGTGTAAAAATGATTAGAATTCAGGTTCTACATACAGAATAATTAGATCTACATTGGGTCAAATTACATGAAAATTTATATTAACAAACCATCCTTTTACAAAAACCTGAATAAATACCTAAACAAATATGAAGCAACTGAAATATGTGAAGAGAAGTAAGTGTCATTTTCCAAATATTCTGCCTGTTACTAAATGTTTAGTGAATTTGTGATGGAAAAGTCAGTTGTTATTGAGGCAAAAATATTGTTAAAATTGAAATTGTTTGTACTAGTGCTTTTTCGCTCTGGAATTATAAATAATTGAGTCACAATACAAAAGGAAGAAAATTAAACAAAGATTCGGTGAAATAATGAAACAATTACTAAAACTTAAACCAAAAATCAAGTAAAATATTTATAGAAAAGAACAAATTGAACCAACATTTTGTAAAACAATGAAAAAAGGAACAAAGTCAAACAAATAATGGAGTAAATACAAAAACAAATACACAAATGTACACAAAAATACTATAGTACATCAAAATACAATACAAAAACAATACAATACAATACTGGTCTGCTTTTTTTCAGATCATGTTGGACTGAATATGGAACTGAACTAACATGACCTTTGACCCTGTGGTTTAAACCAATAAGACCCCAACATCCACCTTTAACCCAAACCATCTACTGATCTAAATTGTTTAATATCTGTTGATCAATTAATCCAATCAATACATGGAAATAATTGGTATAAAAATGGATTTGTATCAATGACAGTAGATAAAAGGAACACAAATTAAGAAAAAAAATGCACAAATACTGAATAATAATTAAAAAAAGAGGCAAAACTGGAATAAAATCATTTTAAGAAATGATAAAGAAAGCAACAAAATGAATAAAACAGACAAATGAATGAACTAAAGGAATAGAAATCAACAAAATAATAAGTAATGTTTATAAAATCAGCCACAAACATGAAAAAATGGGAGAAATATGTTAAAATTGTTCTAACATACCGCACTAATTACTGCCAAACTCCTCTAATAATACACGAATATACACAAAAATACAATAAAATGTACCAAAGTACAATTGAAAATAAATAAATAATTATTTGACTGTTCAGATCATTTTGGGTTTAATGTAGAAGTGAACTAACATGACCTTTGACACCTCTGCACTAGAGGAACATTTCCTGGTCTGCTTTTACATTCCATAAGAGCTACCTTCACCCACTGACCCGGGGAGTCAGTCACAACTCTGGGCCTTTTTTTTTTATTTTTTTTTTTTTTTTTATATATATATATATATATATATATATATATATATATACATATATATATGATCGGAAGAAATACAGATAGAAGAATGGAACAAACAAAAAAAGGAAGACTGAGCAAAAAGTAAGAAAATGGAGGCTAAACTCAGTTCTCAGGGACATCACTTAATGAAACAAAACAAAAAAAGTAGTAGCATTAAGCATTTAAGATATTGTAAATATTAAAGTGTCAATTCAGAAAATTGTAAAGTTATAATTATTTATAAGTATGTTATGTGTTTTTTCTTAATTTTTATGTTGTGTTTCCTTTATTTTTTTGTTAACACTTAACATTACAGATCGATAATAAGGTGGTAATTTCATGGTAATAATGCCTTTGTAACCTCTTATTACAAGTAAGGGTTTGCTAATAAGGCGGTCCAAATTCCATCCAAATGACCATAGCATTGCCACTTTATTAGCGATCCATGATGTAAAGTGTTATATTTTTCTGGGTGGGGATGTACTTGAATTTTTTGGGATGGGGAGTTCAACAGCATTATTTTTTTTGTAAGAGCAAAGACTTCAAGGCATTTCTCAGGTGCTCCTGTGTACATTTGTTATTTTTTTTATTTTTATTTTGTGCTATAATGTTAATTATTATTTGTATTTTGATTTGATTATTTTTTTTAGTTTTACAAAGAGAAAAAAAAAAGTTTTCCAAATGGAAGCGTGTTATTTGGAGATGAGGAAAATTTGACGAAGGCATTAATTTGTAAAGCGGATACGTACTAAACATGACTATGCAGAAACCACTTTGATGGTCTTGTCACCTCTTAAAGATGCCGCCCTGCCCCCCTACAGAGGGGAATTTTTTTTTAAAAAATGGCCAGGGGGTGGGGGGGAGCACAGACGAAGACGAGACCCAGCATGCTTTGTATTTGGATGATGCGCAGTAGCTAGCCTGCGCACGCTGAGACGTTTAAAGGAACGAAAAAGAACAAAAAACGGTGGGAAAAAAATGCCTTTGTGACAGATCAATGTACAAAGTTTATATTTGTTTTACGTCTTTTTATTTAATTAAAAATCAAACCTTTAGTGTCTTCTCAAGGTCGCGTAGACATCGTGTAATGGCGCCGCGACGAGACGGAACGATAAATAAACGCATTTCTCTACGAACAAGCGTCGTCGTATTTTATTTAATTTTTTTCTTTTTCAGTTGCTTCTCGCCGACGTCACGTTTGTTTCCCGACCTTCTGTTCGTCGTCGCCTTTTCCCCTCTTCACTTCCACAGGAGACAGTTTTTGATTACATTTTTATTTATTTTTTTAATTATCAGGGTTCATACATTTTGGAAAAAAACCTGGAAAAGTTTTCCAAATTCCAGGTGTGGAAAGTTTTGAAAAAGTCATGGATAATTTTTTTTACATTTTCACACTATAAGGTGAACTGGATAAGGAGCGTTAAGTGAAGATAAACAGTCACAATAACTATATGTTGAGTTGGAACACGGAACAAAACACACATATATATATATATATATATATATATGTATATATGTGTGTGTATATATAGTCTTTTCAGTTCCCCTTATAGTCCAGAAAATACCGGATCTTAATATTCTAATTCTGTGGGACATGGCGTCCCCAAGACATCTGGTGCCCTAGGCGACCGCCTAGTCTGACTATGACTAAAAACGTCCCTGAGTTAAAGTGTGTATAAACCCTGAAGTTTAAAAAAAAAACAACCTTTTTTTTTGTCGTCGCACGTTCGGCAGCAGCTTCAAAAAACTAAAACAAAACCTGTGACGTGATGAAGGCGGTTTTCCATATCGCAAAATACGACAGAGGGATCGGACTTCACCAGTCGTCGGCTGTCTTCGTGTGATGCTTTACGAAAAATAAAACAACCTCCGGCAGCATTCCAACATAATATTAAAGCCCCTCCCCCTTCTTTTTTCTGTCCACGTTAACTGTTTCCACCACTTCCCCACGTCGTTACTTTTCCTTTTTTTTCTTCTTTTCTTCGGTAGAGTACAGTTTTCCGGTAGCGATCGTTCAGTAGTTCACTCACTGTTTCCCGGTTTGTTTGTTTGTTTTTTATTCTTTCTAACTTAAGGGAAAATTGAAAGTGTTTGTTGCCTCTTTGTGCTACTGATTATGAAAAAGATATTTCCAGTATTTGTTGCCACAGAAGTATGATAGCTTATCATCAACACTTGTTTTGTTTTTTTTTAATTTGTAATTTTTTTTGTGCGACTTCTTGAGCTACTGTCTATAAAGCGAGAATTTATTACTATTTATGTAACGCTACTACCATTTTATATTGATTTGTGTTGGAATCTCAGTGCTTTTCTATGAATAAAGTGTGAAACACGTTATGTGGAGTTATTTATTTTTTTAATCAACCCAATGTTGGTTGAGAGAGATTATTGTAATCTGTCTGTCTGTCTGTCTGTCTGTCTGTCTGTCTGTCTGTGTCTGTCTGTCTGTGTGTCTGTCTGTCTGTGTGTCTGTCTGTCTGTGCATCTGTCTGTGTCCACAATTTTACTTTTCATTTTACTGAATATTTTATTTGTTTTTGTTATTTTATTGAATATTTTTCTAATTTTTGTTCATTTCATTGTGTACATTTGTGTGTGTGTGTGTGTGTGTCCACAGACACATATCATGCTATAACTCAATGAATACTGTAGATATCACCATGAAATTACACGAACATATTCATATAGCTAATGCACATCAGATGCAATGATCCATTTGAATAAAGGTCAAAGGTCACAATTAACTAAAAGGTCCAAATCACATTATGGGTTATAACTCCAGAACAGAGGGTCACAGAACTTTCAAATTAGTACCAAACGATGCAGAATGAAGATTTATACAATTCTCATAATTGTATAATAATTATCACCTACGACCAATAGTTTTTGAGATCTCTGGAGGTCAAAGGTGACATGTGGCCAAATTAACTTTTGTAACCCTGTTTGTGTCAAACATAGACATATGACTATACTTAACCCTTGTGCGGTCCTTCGGGTCAAAGAGACCCGGTGGTTCACAAATGTACCTTTTTATACGTACTGTAGGATGCCATTGCTTACTACTGAAAACAGTAATATATCCTTGGGGGGTGGGGTGATGAGTCTATGGAACTGAACTTTGGAATCTGGGTTTTTAAGACCCGATTGTAGGACACAGCCAGTGTGCCTTTCACGAAGGACCGCACAAGGGTTAATACTATAACTTAATCATTATTGGATATTACTGGATCATAATATTACATGCACTGACGCATATATATATATATATATATATATATTCCATGTCCATAAAGCCAGATTGTGTTATCAATATTACAGAAGGTCAAAGGTCAAGGTCACATTTAGCAGAAAGGTCAAAATCACATAACTGCCTATAATTCAAGAACAGGTTGTCATAGAAAAAAAAAAGAAACTGGAGATTGGCACAAAATATGGGTGAGATTAGACATTCTGTGAATACTAGTTTATTATGGACTGTAAAAGATAGCAAATACATAAACAGTAAAAATACAAAAAGACAAAAGCTTAATATGCTTCTATAGATCCTCCATCAACTTAATTAACAGTCAAATTGAATCAAATGTGAAAAGTAACTTTAAAAAGTCAATAAAACACAAATACAGAAAGAAGAAATTACCATCATAAAAATAAAAAGGTTTTCTTTATACAAACATTTTAACTCCATCGTCGTTATATGGTTCATTTCTACAGTTTATATAAGATCAATAAATGCACATATTTAACATTTCATCATCGTAACCACAGCTGTTTTATTTTTTAATCTGGTGGATCATCCTGTTTAGACTCTAGATGAGCTTTTCTTTCTTGTTTTTATCAGTAATAAAAGTACAAATGAACGCAGTTAGCCTGATCCTTTCATATAGAAGCTATTATTCTGTAGCGCCCCCACTCACTGGGCACCAAACCCTGCATTTTCCTCCTGCAGCCTCCCAGCATTAGTGATAAATGATCCACGAGGAGGCTGATAGACTTCCATCAATCTTTGACTCATTTGTCTCTAATCAGAATATTTTTCTTCTTCTCTTCGCTCTCATTCATTACAGGTTTGTGCAGAGCCGTTGCGCCGCACAATCAGGCATCAAGGACTGCGAAGTGTGTGCGAAAAACCTGTGTGCGAAAGGCTGCAAAGCGTGTGTGAGGCGTGCGCTGGTTACTGTGCACGTGCACGTGCACGTGCCTTATGGAGATTGATTGGCTGCTGGTAAATGAGCAGATTTATTTTAATTATCCCAACAGATAGATGGAGGCCTGATTGCTTTATGCTCCATCTTTTTGTGTTCGCTCGCTGGGATGGGCGGGCCTTGGGGGGCCGGGTCCGCCCATTGAGTGACGTGGGCCCGCCCTATCATGGGCCCTCCCACACTGTCATAGACACATTTTTTTTCTCCAATATTTTTATTGAGCAAATAATACAACATATACATACAATTACAATTTACCATTTTTATATGTATATGAAAAAATATATAATAAAAATGAAAACCAAAAAAAGAAAAATAAATAAATCATAAGCATACAAACATGTACAAAACCTGAAATGAACATAAAATGAAATGAAAAAAATATGAAATAAATAATATATAAATAAATAAATAAATTTATACTTATGAAAGACCCAGCTAACGAAAAATACATATTATGAAAAACCTTTACCTTCAATTTATTAAAGGAAACTGAAACCCCTGAGACATAAATACAGTACATTACTATATGTAACTATGTAATGTACGTAAATACGTCACATACGTACTGTACGTATCATCCCATTGGCTGTGAGGGAGCTACCCATGATGCTTTTGGTGACCTTTGACCCTCATTCATCAAAGAGCGGCTGCTGTGTCTCCATGGTAACACACACACTTTAACGCTCATTTCTCCACCTAGACCAGCGCTGTTAGTATCAACAGTTGAGTCCAACGGTGCAGAAGAGTATATGACCCACACACTATCATCAGCTTAAACACAACTGGTCCAAACTTGGACTCCTCAAGCCCGGAGACGTGGACTGTTCTACAGAACCTGGGTCTGCTACGCCGCTCGGATCCAGCGTCCTACAGCGGAGTCTCCCCCCACAGAGGCTCCGCCTCCAGAGACATGGGAGGCGGAGCCAGAGGAAGTAGAAGTGCTGTGGTTCAGTTGGTAGAGTGGGTCGCCCAATGACTGAGAGGTTGGCGTTTCGCGTCCCGGCTCTGGCTGTCCACATGTCGAAGTGTCCTTGGGCAAGACACTGAACCCTGACTTCGATGCAGTCGATGCAGAGCACTTCTGTGATTGGACGCAGATATTAGTAAAAATATGTTTATATCCAGGAGAACGACACAACTACAGGAGCAGACTGGTGGAGTGAGTGTTGAAGGGGTGTCCCAATTCAAGCCCTACCCCTTATATCTCTGTTTGAAGGGTTAGGGGTGAAATGACATGTTAATAATTTAATATCACTATTATATGACATTATATTATATATTTCTGTGTCATTAGGCCAGTGTTTCTAAAGTTATGTATAAATGCAAACTTCCTGGTTAAATAGAAAAACTGTGATGGAGCACAGAGGATGAGGATGTTAGTGTGAGTCCAGAAGAACAGAAAAGTCCTTCAGCATCTGCATGAGCTTCAGTTCTAACACTGAAGCCAGAGGTTGAGCTTCAGCTGCACAAGCACAGGATAATAACAGCCATCAGTCTCTGTCAGCCTGGATGTGTGTGTTCATTCATGCATGTGGTCATTGAACGATAGTGTGTGTGTGTGTGTGTGTGTGTGTGTGTGTGTGTGTGTGGGCGGTCACTGATGAAGCGCTGATAGTGTCCGTCGGTGGCAGATGATGTACAGCCGGCTGTCTCTCCAGGCAGATTGGATTTTCAGGCCTGCTGATTCGCTGAGAGATGGAGCCTGGACCTCCTTCAAACACACACACACACACACACACATGCACACACATACACGTTTACATGTCTCATGAGGACCAGGTTTGTAATCAGTTAGCCGTTGGGTAGTGTAAAGTGTAAAAAAATTTTAAAATAAAATAAAATTCAAAAATATTTGATAAAAAGTCAAAAGTATGAGGAAAAAAATATCTAAATTCTGAAAAAAAGTCCTAATTATGTGATAAAAAAAAGTCAAAATTCCCTGTCATTAAGCACAACCAGAATTCAGTTTTTTAAGTGCAACTTATAGTACAAAAAATATGGTAATAATAATAATACTACTAACACTACTATGGGCGACTGTGGCTCAGTTGGTAGAGTGGGTCGCCCAATGACCGAGAGGTTGGCGGTTTACGTCCCAGCTCTGGACCCTGAACCCTGACTTAGGCCCCAGTAGGACTGACCTTTGACCTTAAAAACCTACTGGTGTATGAGTGTGTGTGTGTGTGTGTGTGTGTG
Source organism: Siphamia tubifer (assembly GCA_020466265.1). Lineage (NCBI taxonomy): Eukaryota > Metazoa > Chordata > Actinopteri > Kurtiformes > Apogonidae > Siphamia > Siphamia tubifer. Next base: position 46,374,489 of record CM035799.1, on the reverse strand, counting down.
TGAATGGGTGAATGTGAAGCTAATGTAAATTGCTTTGAGCACTATGAAGGTGGAAAAGAATTATATAAGTGCAGACCGTTTACTATTACTACTACTAAAAGAAATAAAATAGATAAGTGAAAATGAATGAATAAAAAAATTATAATTTCAAAAATAAAATGAATACATAAAAATTGCTGAATAATAATAATAATAATAATAGTTTTTAATTATAAATGAATTTAAAAAAATTAAATATAAAGAATTCATTTAAAACAAATAATAGATAATGATAAAAAAATACCTACATTTATTTTTTTTTAAACACATCTTCAAATCTTTGAAAAATCCATGTTTCACTGTTTTCGTCATGCTTTATGGGGACTTCCAGACAAAACCAAATGAATGTATTTATAGGGCCACATCATATCTATTTTACTAGTGGAGACCTTTTTTATATTTAACCTGAATTTTGGTCCCCATAGTGTCAGAGGTGCCCACACTGTGACTCTGTAAACATATCAATGTCCCCATAAAGATAGGAATACAAACACACACACACACTTATAAACATAAAACCTGCAACACATCCAACCTGTTCAATCCGCAAAAAAAAGCACATAAAAGCCCCGACACACACACACACACACACACACACACACACACACACTTCTACGCGTGTGTTATTTTGCTGCCAAACCCTTTAAAGGCGACCATGTGGAAATGGATCTCCATTTGTAAAGAGCGTGGAGTCATTGTTCCAGCCTTTACTGCCACACACACACACACACACACACACACACACACACACACACACACACACACACACACACACATTTTCATTCGCTTCAGTCGTACCTGCAACATGATTTTTGTTTATTTGTCACCATTTGACCCAGATGTGCACCTTTAACCTAAACTATCATTTAACATCTAAAGTGTTTAACAACCATGTAAATGATGGTCACACACAGCAGAGAACACTCTAAAAACAATTAAAGGTGTCATTCCACTGAAAACCACTTTTGTCCTTTTGTCCTTTTTGGAATCTGATGGCTCACCCAGTGTTACCATGGTGATGGCTCACCCAGTGTTACCATGGTGATGGCTCACCCAGTGTTACCATGGTGATGGCTCACCTAGCGTTGGTGATGGCTCACCCAGTGTTACCATGGTGATGGCTCACCCAGCGTTACCATGGTGATGGCTCACCCAGCGTTACCATGGTGATGGCTCACCCAGCGTTACCATGGTGATGGCTCACCCAGTGTTACCATGGTGATGGCTCACCCAGTGTTACCATGGTGATGGCTCACCCAGTGTTACCATGGTGATGGCTCACCCAGTGTTACCATGGTGATGGCTCACCCAGCGTTACCATGGTGATGGCTCACCCAGTGTTACCATGGTGATGGCTCACCCAGCGTTACCATGGTGATGGCTCACCCAGCGTTACCATGGTGATGGCTCACCCAGCGTTCCCATGGTGATGGCTCACCCAGTGTTAACATGGTGATGGCTCACCTAGCGTTACCATGGTGATGGCTCACCCAGCGTTACCATGGTGATGGCTCACCCAGCGTTACCATGGTGACGGCTCACCCAGTGTTACCATGGTGATGGCTCACCCAGTGTTACCATGGTGATGGCTCACCCAGCGTTACCATGGTAATGGCTCACCCAGACTTACCAACACATGCTCCTTTAACAGTGGTTCATCACCTCCACTGGCTGCATACTGCATTCACAATAAACAACAACAGGAACCAGTGACCCAGAAAAAGACGGTTCATCTGACGTCAGATGGACTTTAGCGTCACCCATGTGGGGTTAAGCCTGTCCCTGGCAGCCAATCTGCAGTAGCATTAGCATTAGCATCTACTAGAGCAGACGGCGCCACAGTAGCTGCTGCACAAACTGTAAAAAACTGTTGGATCAAACTGGTTCATGTGTC
>CM035799.1:46350056-46367556 GCA_020466265.1 Siphamia tubifer | reverse complement strand
TTAAAATATAAAAAAAAATACACACACAAACAAAAATATAAAAACAAAGGCAAATTAAAATGTGGTAAAAACAACATAAGAAAATTAAAAACATCTGATTCGTAGATTAACCCTTTAACACCTGATGTGCGTTCTGATTGGATGGTTTAGTTTAAATATTCAGACAATTCAAGTGTTTTTTTAACTGTTATTTTAATGAGAATTTTGTTGATGGAACTGATGTACAGGTGTTAAAAAGAAAAAACCCAAACTCATGCTACAGTCACACCAACATGTACGCTTGTAACGTGCCGCTGAAACACCCGAGTTTGGACGCTAGATAATTTGCGACCATTCTGAACACAAAACGTCGTAGAATTCGCAGCCACTCTGAATGCGTAACGCCCGAGTCTGGACGGTGGATAAATGTTCTGTACTTTTATAGTTCTGTTCCACCTTCATGGTTCAAAGCTCTTTACATTAGCCTCACATTCACCCATTCACACACACTCATACACCAGTAGGTTCCTAAGGTCAAAGGTCAGTCCTACTGGGAGACTTCAGTGTCTTTGTCCAAGGACACTTGGACATGTGGACAGCCAGAGTCGGGACATGAACCGCCAACCTCTCAGTCATTGGTCGACCCGCTCTACCAACTGAACCACAGCCGTCCTGCCAGTTCAGTCCGTCCTCAACTATACCAGTTCAGTTACTGCTCGGTACCTGTTCTGTCCGAGGCCCAGACGCAGTTGTTTTCGGGTTCACCTGATCCTGCACAAGTGCAGCAGGGGAATTCCACCGCCTCCTCCAGGAACTCCTTCTGGATGAAGTCTACTGTCGCTGGTATTTCAGGATCAGTTTTTCTTTCTGTCGCCTTTCGGGTCGGTCCAAGGGTCATATATTATTCTATCACGACGTTGGCAACATCCCAACGCTCATTAGCTTTCATAGCACGGCGTCACGTGAATTTGCCTGAAAAGTTCAATATTTTCAACTCCAGCGTTTACACCACAGGTGTCAAACTCCAGTCCTCGAGGGCCGGTGTCCTGCATGTTTTAGATATTTCCTTCTTCCATGTGATTCATTTTAACCCTTTAACTCCTGAGAACTAACAAAATAATTGGTAACATGAGCAAAGTAAAGACAAAAATCAAAGAAAAATACTAAATTTAAAAAAACAAAATGTAGAAAAATAAACAAAATGAGCAACAAAAACTAAGAAATATTTACAAAATGACAAATAATGTGGAAAATTACTTATTACTTAATAATCTTTGCTTCTGCCTGAGCCTTTTTCAGTCAAATTCTCTATGGTTCTCTCTCTCTTTGTGCTGCTTTGAAGTGAATATGATAAATGTTCTGCATTTATATAGTTCATTTCCACCTTCATGGTTCAAAGCTCTTTACATTAACCTCTCATTCACCCATTCACACACACACTCATACACCAGTAGGTTTCTAAGGTCAAAGGTCAGTCCTACTGGGGGCCTAAGTCAGGGTTCAGTGTCTTTGCCCAAGGACACTTCGACATGTGGACAGCCAGAGCCGGGACGCGAACCGCCAACCTCTCAGTCATTGGGCGACCCACTCTACCAACTGAACCACAGCCACCCTTTTAATATATGACTGAAATAAACTAAACTAAAAAAAAAAAAACTCGTATTGAAATTTGGTCCCAGCAATATTCATTTTGCCGTTAAAAATGTTTAAATAAAATAAAAAAAAAATAAATGAGTCTTGCTTTTTTGCACAAAACTAAAAGGAAAATGATTAAATTTTTTCTGAATATTTAAACTCTCTCTGACACTTAAAGAGTTAATAATCAGCTCTTCATCAGACTGATAATGATGTAATGGCCTCCAGGTGGAATGGAAGAGGGAAACATCGAAAACATGCAGGACACCGGCCCTCGAGGTGTCCTACATGCATTGACTTTGTATGTAATGTCGACGTGCAAATGTGAAAATTCACGTTCGGTGTGGCCGGACCATAAAACTACTGGAAACAAACTACAATACAGTGGTTCCTCAAATTATGAAAGATTCAGCGAATGAACGATCCACGTAACAAAAAAGCTTTAGCTCATTTTCTTTGTCTGCCAGTCCTACTGGGAGGGATAAGTGTCTTTGCCCAAGGGCACTGGGACATGTGGACGGCCAGAGCCAGGACGTGAACCGCCAACCCTTCAGCCATTGGACGACCATAAATGGAAACTTTGGACCATCTCTCAAACCTGGTTCTAAAGTGGTCTGGACAGAATTTGAACCATCAACCACTGAGTTCCAGATCTGATCATTAACCCACTGAACCACCAGGGGACTCCTGTGACCTCTGACCTCCTGAGCTGCTCTTCATCCATCTGAGCAGTGGAATAGAAACAAAAATAGTTAAACAAACTTTGCATTTGTTGAATTTCTAAAACAACTTCAAATTATACATTTCTTACTTTTTTTATTATTATTATTTTTTTTAAATATTGGCCATTTTAGTCCATGTTCAAACCTGGTTCTAAAGTGGTCTAGGTCATTATTTATGCCCCTCTACAAGTTTCTGGACGTGTTTCAAGGTGTTTTGTTTCCAAAACCAAAATGAAAAAAACAGATAGTGATGAGTTTTTTCACTTTTCACTTTTGATGTTTAAATGAATAATAGAAAAAACAGATAACGGCCGATTTACATTTTATCCAATTTTGACCTGAAGCAAATTTAATAACCCGTAAATGACCTTTGACCTGCAGTGACAAACACATAAACCTATGTCCTATTTGTGTAAACTAAGAGGGTCCTGAAGATACGACCACAGAGAAACTGTGTCAGATGATAATGATCTTCAGTCTGTGCTCGTTAACATTCACTTATGTTTTAATCAATTTTCTTCGGGTCAAAATTGGATAAAACAGGAAATGGCCTGAATGACAGATTGTGGCTCAGATCGCCTGTGTCGCTTTCAATGTGAATTTAACAGAAGACAAAGTTTAGGGGTGGGGTTGGTATTAGGGGTAGGGTTGGCATTAGGGGTAGGGTTGGCTTTAGGAGTAGGGTTGGTATTAGGGGTAGGGTTGGCATTAGGGGTAGGGTTGGCTTTAGGGGTAGGGTTGGCATTAGGGGTAGGGTTGGCTTTAGGGGTAGGGTTGGTATTGAAGGGTAGGGTTGGTATTGAAGGGTAGGGTTGGCTTTAGGGGTAGGGTTGGTATTAGGGGTAGGGTTGGCTTTAGGGGTAGGGTTGGTATTGAAGGGTAGGGTTGGTATTGAAGGGTAGGGTTGGCTTTAGGGGTAGGGTTGGTATTAGGGGTAGGGTTGGCTTTAGGGGTAGGGTTGGTATTAGGGGTAGGGTTGGCTTTAGGGGTAGGGTTGGTATTAGGGGTAGGGTTGGCATTAGCAGAGGGTTAATTTTCTCAGGGTAAAGGAAGCAGTAGTTATTTAGCGTTAGTCGTTCATTGACGACAGTTTCGTTAACATTAACCACAGACTCTGGAAGGTTTTAGTAAAACATTATTCAACTGTTGCGACCAATGGTTAACGTCGATGCTGCTGCTGTTTATTTATAAAGGGTGTCATTACGGAGCTGGTCCTCAGGGACGTCAGCCTGGATGATAAACCTGTTCAGGTAGGACACCGTCCCACTACCGTCCCAGATAAAACCCAGTCACTGTCACGTCTCTGGCCCAGTTTTTACACCAGGTTTACAACGAATCTACCCAAGAGCACCCTGGGAAAAAAACTAAACAGTCTATTTGTTTTCATTTCTACTCCGAATGTCTCTGAAAATGAGACTTTTAGGATCTACACTTGATCTGCAGTGGGTGGGAAAAATGGTTCTGGAATTAAACTAATGAAATGTCCCCACATGGGTGTTAGTGATTAATGAAAAGAGGGGTCTGGGTTCAAAATGTTTAATTTTACTGAATATTTTCATCATTTTTCTTCATTTTACTGAATATTTTGCTCATTTCTGATCATTTTATTGATTATTTTGTTCACTGGCGATAAATGGTTAACAGTCCCCCATGTTTTCGGGTCCAGGTCACGTCGCCAGTTCTTCAGATATTTTTCTTTTCGTATATTTCTCCATAGTTGTCGTTGCTGGGGTTGAAAGTTGAAACAAATGGACGGTGTTTTGTCGGGTAAACAGTATACTGGCTTCTGCGAGTTTGACCTTTATTTTGAGCGACGAAAAACAATCAAATATATTTATTTAGTTCATATTTTAATATTTCAAAGTCACAATAATCTTCCAATTTAGGACTGAAATAATAAAAAAAAACAAACATAAATACAATAGAAAAAAACTGTGATTTATAGTCTGAACAATATGTTAATTCAAACACAAACGTCTTGTTTTTAGAGGAGCATTAATAATCCACCAAAGCAAAGAAGCAGGAAACACTGAACACACACCATTTAAATAAAAAAAAACTTTATTTAAAACGTAAAGCAACATCATGTGCAACAATAACTGAACAGCTTCTGTCCTTCAGGAATGAAAAACAAATGGTAAATACTGGAAAAACGAATCACAGGGAGACGACGAACATGTTTAGAATGTGAATGACTTCATCCACCTGCACTGAACGAAAGAAAACACTGAAGAAACTCTGCAATTATGACTTTTTATCACATAATTATGACTTTTTATCTCATAATTATGACTTTTTATCTCATAATTATGACTTTTTATCTCATAATTATGACTTTTTATCACATAATTATGACTTTTTATCTCATAATTATGACTTTTTATCTCATAATTATGACTTTTTATCTCATAATTATGACTTTTTATCACATAATTATGACTTTTTATCTCATAATTATGACTTTTTATCTCATAATTATGACTTTTTATCACATAATTATGACTTTTTATCTCATAATTATGACTTTTTATCTCATAATTATGACTTTTTGTCTCATAATTATGACTTTTTATCTCATAATTATGACTTTTTATCTCATAATTATGACTTTTTTTTATCTCATAATATGACTTTTTATCTCATAATTATGACTTTTTATGGTCACACATAAAAAATCTAGTTGAGTTCATAGGGTTTGGGTTATTTTAAATTAATTTGATTCACTAGATGTTTTTATATTGAAGAACATTTTTTTAAATAGATTCAATGTTTTACTTTCTTCAGTGTACGTATCTGAGTAGATAAAATGAAAAAGGATTTTAAAAAGCAACTGTAAAAAAATTTAAAAAACGTTAAGATTCTCTTTATCGTGTACATTCTCTTATTGCTCAAATCGTCCTGGACCGATCTTTTGTTTTCGTCGCAGCCCCCCCCCCCCCCCCCCCATGGATAAACAAACTCCTTAACCTGATGACAGGATTAGATGTGAATTGAACTGAATCATATTCATGTTAAAATGATTATTTTTACAGTGTTCATTTGTTGTGAACAGTAGAACTGATCTAATCCTTTTCTAATCTAAACACTTAATCCACTTCTAGTCAGATTAGAGTCGATGAAAAGAGGAGGAGCATGTTTTACCAACGCCACCTTACAAACACGCTTTTGCTCTGATCACTTTTATTTGTTGTTTTTCTTCCGTCATCAAAAAGATTGTTTACACAAACCTGGGTATTTTTGAAAACAGACATTTGTCTTTAGTTGGTGAAACACAAACTGAAAAAATGACTCTTTATAAAAACTGGATTTGACTTTTTTCACAACATTTTTTACTTTTTATCTCATCATTTTGACTTTTTTCACAACATTTTTTACTTTTTATCTCATCATTTTTACTTTTTATCTCATCATTTTGACTTCACTTAATGTGTCTTATAATCCAGAGCACTTCATACAGCATATGGATCAATTCTGGTAGTGTTTAGTGACTTAAGTATGTATTTTTATCTCATACTTTTGCCTTTTTATCTCATAATTTTTTTCGTTTTATCACATCATTTTTAATTCACTTAATGCGCCTTATAGTGAAGAAAATACGGCACTGGAGAAAACAGATTTTATATGGTACATTTGTTTACACACAGCTTTGAAATGATATTTAATTTGACTTTATTATGACGTATGTTCATTTAAAGGCTCCCATTTGTGTTGTGTGCAGATAAAAATAACCAAAGTCTGGTTCAAATATATTTATTACTGCTGAATAGATGTGAAATGACTGACATATGATGGATACGATATGATCTGTCGGCACCACCGTCGTTTTTTTTCACCTGGTCTGATGTAAAAAAAACAAGACAAAAATGGGAAATAGTGAAGAATGGAAATTTAAATCAAATCGACACCCGAAAAATCTTAAAAGAATTGAAAGGTCATAAAAGCATATGGTCCCAGCGCTGGTGTCGACATAAGACGGATCAGTTCAGTCTTTTTTCTTCCGTCGTCTACAAACATTCTAGAACAGATTGTCCAGCAGAACTTTTTATTCAAATAGAAAAATACAACATTATTGGACATTTGTCACAGGTCGTCTTAAACCTGCTTGTTCATCTGTCTGGAGTGTTGATGCACGGCCTCCACAAATGCGCCCACGTTCTCCGGGTCCATGTCGGGGTACAGGCCGTGGCCCAGGTTAGCGATGTAGCCCCTGGTCCCGAAACCTTCCAGCATTTTCCGCACGATGTCTGAGATACACTCCTGAAAAAACAGACAGGACAGGTGACTTTTATTTGACTTGTTTTAACTTCATTTCAAACATTTAGAATAAAATAAACAATACAGCAGAAAATATTATTTGGTTATTGTGTCAAAAACAAACTATAATAGACATTAAAGAAAACTGTTCCAAAAGTAGTACTAACGTAGACTATAAGGACTTTCTACAAAAAACACACTGTGTCTTATATATGTATGGCTTTATACTGGTTGTGCTTAGTGACTGGGAATTTACACTTTTTATCTCATAACTTTCACTTTTTATTTAATCATTTTAACCATTTTATCTCATGATATTGGCTGTGACTCTTAATGTGCCTTATAGTCCAGTGCACCTTATACATGAAAAACCATTCATAATAAACCATTCAGTGACAGTGCACATTATAGGGTGGAAAATACTATATATTGTCTCTTTTTAGTGTATTTCTGTGCACTTTAGTATATTTTAGTGTATTTTAACATTAGTATATTTTGACCATTGTTAGTGTATGTTTATGTTACTATATCGTGACTCTATTTTTAGTGTATTTTTATGTTACTATTTCGTGACTCTATTTTTAGTGTATTTTTATGTTACTATATCGTGACTCTATTTTTAGTGTATTTTTATGTTACTATTTCGTGACTCTATTTTTAGTGTATTTTTATGTTACTATATCGTGACTCTATTTTTAGTGTATTTTTATGTTACTATTTCGTGACTCTATTTTTAGTGTATTTTTATGTTACTATATCGTGACTCTATTTTTAGTGTATTTTTATGTTACTATTTCGTGACTCTATTTTTAGTGTATTTTTATGTTACTATATCGTGACTCTATTTTTAGTGTATTTTTATGTTACTATTTCGTGACTCTATTTTTAGTGTATTTTTATGTTACTATATCGTGACTCTATTTTTAGTGTATTTTTATGTTACTATTTCGTGACTCTATTTTTAGTGTACTTTAGTGTAATTTAGTGTATTTTAACATTAGTATATTTAGACTATTTTTGTTTGTTTTAGTGTATTTTTATTGTATTGTTATGTTAGTATATTTTGACAATTTTTTGTGTATTTTTGTATATTTTTGTGTATTGTAATGTCAGTATATTTTTCACTATTTTTAGTGTTTTTTTGTTTATTTTATTTTAATGTCAGTTAAGTTGAAACGACGGACAATAACGTGTCGTGACAGAAATTTTTCGACCGTTTCCGTGAACATGACGGACGGTATAAATGCTGGAGGTTGTGTTTTAAAAGCAGTTTTTTTGCAGTGTGTATATTTTACCTTGGGGGAGTAGAGGGCGCAGGGGTCCATGTTCCCCTGGAGGCTGACCCTCCCTCCTGTTCGATCCCTAAAAACAAAGAGTCATCCTTTAACATGTGTATGTGACCAAGGCACATGTGGTTTAACCTGTGACCGACGCTCAGAAATATGAACGTTACCACAACATTCACTTCTGTTTTATTCATTTTTCATTTTCACTGGTACTTTGTTTATTAATTAACTTGTAATTACATTTTCTTTAACAAAATATTGAGTTGAGCAACAAAAAAAAATCTAAAATGTTTTGGAATTAAGCAAAAAAACTAAACAAAAAAACTAAACTTGGAATTGACCAAAAATATCATGAATTAAGCAAAAAAAAAAAACTATTGAATTAAGCAAATAAATAAAAAGTAAAAGAGAAAAACATTTAATTCAGCAAAAAAGTGGAAATAATCACAGAAAAAAGGATAAAGAAAACTTTTTTTAAATTGAGCAAAAAAAAAAGGTGAATTTACCCCAAAAAATCTTGAGTAAAATAAATGTTGAATTAAGCAACAACAAAAAAATTAAGGAAGAGAAAAGATTATTTTAATTAAGCAAAAAAGTGAATTGACCAAACAAATCTTGAACAAAAAAAAATCTTGACTTCGCAAAAAAAGTAAAAAAAAAATTTTTAAAAAAAGGGAAAAAATGTGTTTCATTTAGGGAAAAAAATTAACCAAAAAAATACATCTTGAAAAAAGAGATTTTTTTTTTAATTATGCAAAAAAAAGTTGAATTACGCAAAGAAAAAAGTAAAAGAGAAACCATTTTTAATTAAGCAAAAAAATAAATTAAAAAATCTTGAGAAAATTAAGTCTTGACTTAAGCAACATAAAAGTTGAATTAAACAAAGTAAAACACAAAACAGTTTTTTTTATTTGGTGGATATGGGTGGTAGAATATTTCAGGACGTCCTGCAGACATCTGGAGTCACAAGTTGTCGTCTTTGAAAAGCTGTTAAACAACGTAAATGTTGGAGCTCGTCCTGGATCCGACTGGAACCAGACTCCATATTGTTTTAATGTCCTCTGGACCGCACCGCTGCCTCTAACGGGCCCACTTTTGGCCCAGGGGCCGTATGTTTGACACCCCTGCTTTAGACTGAAACCCCACCAAGTATTTCCCTCCCTCCTCAGATGTGTGTGTGTGTGTGTGTGTGTGTGTGTGTGTTGCGTTACCGTGCCAACCGCGGGTCAAGGGTCCAGTCCAAGCCCACCACCTCATAGTAAGACTCAGACAGGTCCTCCAGGCCGTAGTGTGCGTCCTTCGCAAACACAATCTGAAACACACACACACACACACATGTCCACTGGTGTTCTCTATATTAATTCCATTTTTATTTATTTATTTTTATTTATTTATTTTACAGTATATTTCAGTGCAGAGTTTTAAACGTTCATGATTTTATTTCATCATTTTAACTCTTTGATGAACATTGACAAATTTAGATTTTGCTGTTTTGAGCCAAACTGTGTCAACATGAAGTGATGACGACACGTCTTTATCACTGTCATCAAACTAACTCTAATAAAGTTTAAACAACATCACACTTCAGTGGTAGTAAGTAGACGGTCCCTAAAGACAAACCAAAGTGTCCTCAGGTCTTCATGTCCTCAGATAGTTACTGTCCTACACACATAAGACGTCTGAGGACAAAGACCAGAATAGTCCATTGTTGTCCAGTGGACAGTTAGACGCTCTGGAAAGTCACCACTGAGTTACATTCTTTTTAAAAACAGCCTGTTCATAGGTTAAGTTTTACTGTTACTTACAGCTGCATTTATATTAGAATTAAACACTGGACGATGGGTTTAAAAAAAGAATGAATGAAATCATGAATTTCCAGAGCGTCTGTGTCGTCTATTACTACGGTTCTCCAACTGGGGTCCGTGGACCCCTAGGGGGACATGGTGCATGTCCAGGGGGTACGCGAAATTATTCACGGTTTTGTTTTTGTTTTTTTGTTTTTTTGGTGTTTTATTTTGAAATGCGGAAGTTTTATTTTGTAGTGAGCGGGCGGAAGTAACAGCGCTGTTTGACGCCAGCTTGACTAAATTGAGACGGAGCGAGTCACAGGCTATTTTTAGCCACCCTGCAGCGAACATGGATCGATTTTTGTGTCCGCCAAGTTCCTCAAGAAGTGGTAAAAGAAATGACAATGAAAATGACAATGACAAAAACAAACGCCCTAACCCTAAAAAGAGAAAGTACATTGATAGTTATATTGAGTTTGACAAGATCATCCCTCTCATTAAGTCTCTGTCTGTCTGTCTGTCTGTCTGTCAGTCACACACACACACACACACACACACACACACACGGTTTTGTGTGTCTTTTGTTCCGTTTATTATTTTAAAATTATTTAAAATTGTTGTTTCTGAAGTGTTCATTTATATTATAATACCTGAAAATGTGGCTGGTTTGCACAAAAGCACTATTAAAAAAGGTTATCATTGTTTCATAATAATCATTGTTGAAGTGGTTTTTTATCATTTTCAGTATCGCCAGGATGAGGGGGGACATGGAAAAATGTCACCCCTCCAAGGGGGACCTGGGCCAAAAAAGTTTGAGAACCCCTGCTCTATTGATCCATAAAATAAAGTCTCCAGCGAACACAGAAATGACAAATAATAATAAGAAATAATCACAAAAAATAATATCCAATGTTTTATATATTTTCTTAGTAACCAAACATTGTAGAATGTCCTGTTTTTTTGTTTTTTTATAATATTGAGTTTCATCAAAAATTAGTGAAAAATCAAACCTTAGCCTTAACCTGCCGTTTCTGATTGACTTTTTTTTTTCCAGATACATTTTTTTTTTTAAATTATTTGCATTTTGTAACCCTTTAACCCCTGATGTGTCACAGACGACATGCTCTGAATGGATGGTTTAGTTTATTATTTATTTATTTATTTATTTATTACTGTATTTTTTACTGAGCTTTGTTCTGATGTATGGAAATAAACAGGCGTCAAAAAGTAAGTGATTTAGAAAAAAAGAAAAAGTAAAACTACAGGAACCTAATTAGTTACTTGTTTCTTTTTTAATCTTAATTTTAGTCTGGCAAAATTTGTTATGCTATTGATTATTTTGTAAATATTTACAAATTGTTGTTCATTTTCTTGCTTATTTTGTTTATTTTTCTACACTTTGTTTTTATTTTATTATTGTTTTCTAATTCTGGTCCAATTTGTTTATGTTTATTATTTTGTTGGTTTATTATTCCTTTTTTAAAAAAATATTTTTTTACTGATCTCTTTGGCTGTTTCTGTTAATTTTATTACTTATTTAATTTTTTAATTTTTTTTTAAAAAAGTCTAAAGCACAGGTGTCAAACTCCAGTCCTCGAGAGCCGGTGTCCTGCACGTTTTAGATATTTCCCTCTTCCATGTGATTCAGTTTAAAACTTTAACTCCTGAGAACTAACAAAATAATTGGTAACATGAGCAAAGTAAAGACACAAATGGCAGAAAATCAAAGAAAAATACTACAATAAAAAAAAATGTAGAAAAATAAACAAAATGAGCAACAAAAAATAATAAATATTTATAAAATGACAAATGTGCAAAATTTAGGAAAAGAATTACTAAAGAAGAAAACTACTATTTTAAATTTGCCTTTAAAAAAATGTTTAAATTAAATAAAAATAAAAAACTCAGGCAGTGGTTAGCGCGGTGGTGCAGTGGTTAGCACGGTGGTGCAGTGGTTAGCACGGTGGTGCAGTGGTTAGCACGGTGGTGCAGTGGTTAGCACGGTGGTGCAGTGGTTAGCACGGTGGTGCAGTGGTTAGCACGGTGGTGCAGTGGTTAGCACGGTGGTGCAGTGGTTAGCACGGTGGTGCAGTGGTTAGCACGGTGGTGCAGTGGTTAGCACGGTGGTGCAGTGGTTAGCACGGTGGTGCAGTGGTTAGCACGGTGGTGCAGTGGTTAGCACGGTGGTGCAGTGGTTAGCACGGTGGTGCAGTGGTTAGCACTCGTGCCTCACAGCAAGAAGGACCCTGGTTCGAATCCCGTACCAGACCTTTCTGTGTGGAGTTTGCATGTCCTCCTCGTGTCCGCGTGGGTTTTTGCCGGGCACTCCGGTTTCCTCCCACCATCCAAACACATGCACTGATAGGTTAATTGGTTAATCTAAAATTGTCCATAGGTGTGAATGTGAGAGTGATTGTTTGTCTATATATGTTCAGCCCTGAGATGAACTGGCGTCTCATACAGGGTGTACCCCGCCTTCGCCCATTGTAGCTGGATTAGGCCCCCAGTGACCCCCATGACCCTAGTGAGGATAAAGCGGGTTCAGATAATGAAAAAAAAGGATGAATAAAAAACTCTTGCTTTTTGGCACCTTGTCCATGCACAAAACTAAAAGGAAAACGGTTGAATTTTTCTGAATATTTAAACCAAATCATCCATTCAGAACACATCAGCACTAACATTTAAAGAGTTAATAATCAGTTCCTCATCAGACTGATAATGATGTAATGACCTCCAGGTGGAATGGAAGAGGGAAACATCTAAAACATGCAGGACACCGGCCCTCGAGGACCACAGTTTGACACCCCTGGTCTAAAGTCTCAGGAGTTGGAATGTCCTTTGTAATGGACTTTTATTTTAAAGTCAAACTGTGAAGCTTTTGTCCCCTTCAGAGGACAAACACTCATTGCTGTTTCTCAGGACATTAATATTATGTTATTATTTTCCTGTTCTGACCCACTTCAGATCACACTGGGCCAGAACTAAATGACCCACGTCTGTTTTTAGAGAAATGCCGCCACCTACTGGAAGGCAAGGCAAGTTTATTTGTAGAGCACATTTCATGCACAAGACATTTCAAAGTGCTTTACATAAAATACATTAAAACACAGATAAAAGACATTAGGGAAAAATTAAAAAAAAAAACAAAAAACTGCAGAATTAAAAATCACAAAGGGTAAATTTAGTGCAGACTCAGAACAAGATTCAAATGCAGCTGAGAACATGTGGGTCTTTAATTTGGATTTAAAGGAAGTGATGGTTTCAGCTGATCTAAGGCTTTTCTGGGAGTTTGTTCCAGACATGAGGAGCATAGACGCTAAACGCAGCTTCTCCATTTCTGGTTTTGACTCTGGGAACTGACAACAGACCAGATCCAGATGGGTTCTGGTGGGTTCATACTTAGTCAGGAGGTCACGGATGTATTTGGGTCCTGATCCATTCAGAGCTTTATAGACCAGCAACAGAACTTTAAAGTCTATCCTCTGATGGACAGTCAGCCAGTGTAAGGACCTCAGAACTGGACTAATGTGGTCCGCTTTTTTGGTCTTAGTTAGGACTCTAGCAGCAGAGTTCTGAATGAGCTGCAGTTGTCTAGGAAAGCGTAACTGTGACCAGATGAGTGTTAACGGTGTGTGAAGATAAGAACAGAACTGGAGCTAAAGCAGGTCATTATAACGGGACAAAAACTCCAATAAAAGACGCTGCTTTTTTTTGTCGCAGACGTACGTCGACTACAAACACAGATCCCAGACGCTGACGTTCTCACCATGGGAACATCCTGTCCTGTCTCTTTGAGTTTGTCTTTGACGCGGCGAGCGATGTCTCGGAGGTAAGGCAGCGAGAAGTCTTTGAACTGAACGGGTCCCAGGATACCGGCGTGAGACTCGAACACCTGAAGAGCCTGAAAAAAACACACAGAGAAATATTTAAATTAGTAGGAAATATAAACAGAAGAGTGAAAAAAAGTTCAACTCGTGCCACGAGGAACTAGTAGAGTTGTAATTATTCATTCATTTACTAAATTAACTCATTCCAGAAGTGGCTTCGTAAAGTCATTTTACATGTAAAAGGTCCCAAATAAACTACCCCTAAAACCTTTAAAATTATAAAAGTATACACGTTTTGTATAAAATATGTGTTAAAAGAAAATTATTTATTAAACAAATAAAATGAACAAGACATGTAAATCATTTACCATGAATGATACGGTTTTTATATGAATGGTTTATTTATGAGTTGGATTATAATATTATTTTAAGGTGCATTAAGTGAAGTCAAAATCATAAGATAAAAAAGTCTAAATTCTCAGTCACTAACCCATACAGACGTATAGTGTGGAAAATACAGTCCATACTATTGTGGTTTTAATTGTGGTCAGTGTTTTTTGATCGTTTAGGTCAAACTTTCACCTTCAGTGTTTGTGGTCGGACCAGGAATCACTTTCTTTGGGTTTGTGATGAATAAGGAATAATAAAATTGTAATGAACACACTGGAAAAACTGACAGTAAAGGTTGTTCCACACTGACCCCATCGTTATATGATGCTGCTTCAAACCCTAACCCTAACCTCGACTTAAGTCTAGAAATATTCAACTGTCAAAAGGTACACAGTAGTGCTGCGCGGGCTACCCACTGGCCAGCGGATATCCGCGGGTGACCCGCGAGTCGGGCGGGCTGGGTCGCAGTATTAATACATATTGCGGATGTGGGTGGGGCAGGTCAGGGACGATCAATACCCGCTGAGGTGTGTGTGTGTGTGTGTGTGTGTGTGTGTGCTCGGCTCGCGCATGTGCAAGCCCGTCACTTCCTGTTTTGAATGCTTTTTTATCCCAACTTTTTGTTATTTGTTATTAGCGCCAAATCTCCCTGAACACTCAGAGATAAGAGTGAAAATGTGGGACTTGATCAGGGAGAAGATTAAAACAGGCGATGCGAAGGTTGTACGGAAACGTTGTATGTGTTGGCTTTATAGAGTGATGATGTGGGTGGAGTCTATTTTATGTGGAGCAGCTACAACGTACAGGGGCGGCTGTGGTTCAGAGTGGGTCGCCCAATGACCGAGAGGTTGGCGGTTCGCGTCCCGGCTCTGGCTGTGTGTCCTTGGGCAAGATACTGAACCCTGACTTAGGCCCCCAGTAGGACTGACCTTTGACCTTAGAAACCTACTGGTGTATGCGTGTGTGTGAATGGGTGAATGAGAAGCTAATGTAAAGCGCTTTGAACCATGAAGGTGGAAAAGAACTATATAAATGCAGAACATTTACCATTCCATTTACATGCTCCAAATTAAAACATTTTTGACCTCAGTGTTGTGTTCAATCCCTGACCATGTTCTTGTTATACAGTCACAACTGAACTGAACACAGACACAGAAACCAACAGTCCAAGTTACTTTTTCAACTTTTGGTCTTTGAATACAGTACTGTAGGGAGTTACCCATGATGCTTTTGGTGACCTCTCTCTCTCTCTCTCTCTCTCTCTCTCTCAACACCAGTGACAGACACACATGGCATGTGTAAAAATCCTTCACTTTTAAAAAAGGCATCGTCCTCTGCAGAGGTGTCGCCTCACATGAGTGATAAGCAGCGCAGACAGAGTGGGGTTCGTCCTGTCGCCCGCTGCCTTAAATGTTTGCACTTAATATGAAAACTGAGGATGTGTGGACAGACGTGTGGACAGTCCACATTTAGATCTGTGGGACGTTTAACAGAAAACTCTTTGCTAAAGTTAGCCGTAGTTGTGTTGGGGTTAAAGGCTGCTTGTGTCTAGTCTGTGGACATTAATAAATAAATAATAACTTTAATAAAGGTTACTACACAGATGGTTTTTTTTGCTGTGTCTGTGTTGTTCCTCCGCTGACAATGTGAGGACGTCATCACAACACGTGGACTTTATTGACGGATAAGTCGACTTGAAAAAAGCTGAAGTGGTTAATGCTAGCCTAGGATCTAGTCTGTCCCCAGTGGCCGCAAATGGTATTTGCTACGGGGAGACAGACTAGACAGCCTAGGATCTGAAAATCCAAAATGGGTCGGACCAATCAAATCGCGAGGGGCGGGATTGGAGCCCGCCCTGCCTCATGACGACACAAATACGACACGTAATGTTGTAGTCGCAGGTTTGTCGAATATCTGAGATGAATTAGAAATTACGCCAGAAATCCGCATATTCTTCATACAAAAACGGCAACAGTCGTTTAGTGCCGTTCTGTTTTCTACCGTTCTACACTCACCAAATAGCCTACTTAACTCTGTGCTACAATCCTACTACTAGCCTGGTAGCCAAACGCCAACTCGCTAGCTGAGCTGCTGCACTCGTTTTGAGACTACATTCTGGTGTGTTCTTCCGGTGACGCTGTCTACGAAATCCATGTTCATGGCTCTGACTGGTTGGCTCTGACTGGTTACCCATCCAATAGCGTGGCGTTGTGTAAAGAGAAAACTTGACAGACAGCGGTTATCCCACCCACAAATTCGCCTAGACTTTCTAGACTCTCCCCGTAGCAAATGCAGTTTGCGGCCACTGGGGACAGTCTAGATCCTAGGCTAGGTTAATGCCCCAGTGCCACATGTCCTCTGTTGTCACTCTAGGTTGGTGTGTCGAAGGCCATGGACAAAAGAATGAAATGGACCAAACCTCACTACTTCCAGTCTGACGCCATGTTGAATTTTGGTGCCAAGGTCACAGCAGACATTTGTCGTTTTCAAAATGTATTGATGATTTAACATAATGATCGATGGTGATGGATGTGTGACTTTCATGAAGTGACCACACTCACACAGAACCTTCTAGTCTGTCTGTCTTTTGTAGAATATAGATTGTATTTGTAACAAATGTAATTTTTGTTTGTTGTGTGTTCCAGGACGCTCTGACCTGAGCGCCCGCCGCCACCTGTCCCAGCAGATACTCCACGATGACGTCGGTCAGCATCTTCAGCAGCATGTGACTGGCCTCAGGGTGTCGGTACAGCCAGCGTTTGGCCTTGGAGTGGGTGTTGGAGCCTCCGCCTTCAATCATGTAGGACATCAGCGTCCACTGCCGCAGATAAAAAAACAAAACAAAGATAAGACAACCCGAGACATGCCGCCCTGTGCTACCTGAGGCGTGTTCTGAAGCAGACTGCGGCCCACACGGTCCTCACCGGGGCTCCAGTGAAGCCTATGAGCGGCACTTTGCCCTCCATCTTGTGTCTGGTCAGGGTTATGGCCTTGAAGACGTAGCCCAGTTCCTTCGCCACGTCCACTTTTGCCTGGAGTCGCTGCAGATCCTCCGGCTCCTTCAGGGGCTCTGGGAATGTGGGACCTTTCCCCGCTACCATCTGCACGTCCATACCCATGGCCTGGAGGGACGTGGACGGATAAGAGATAGAATTACGACACAAAGTTCAACAGGTGGCTGCGATTTGACTACATTTAGTCTAAAATACAGCTGTAAATGAAGAAAAACCTGTAGATAAATACTGTTTTACTGTAAAAAAAGAAGGAAAATCACATTATGACAATGTCAATAACCTGAACAACCTGACATTTCTTTCGAAAATGTGTCTTTTAAAAATGGGAAGGTCTTTGTGAAATATTTCTCTTAGGGGTGGGGCGATATGCTTTTATTCCAATTTGATTCTTTTACGATTTTTTGGTGCTGATTCTATTTAAATTGCGATTCTTCAATATTCCCAATTTGTCTCTTGCCTTTTTAACACCAGACCAGGTGAAAACACTGAATGATGATCCTACAGATCATATCAGGAGACATATTTCCCAAAAAAATACACATCATATGTGAGTCAGTTCATATTTATTCATCATTAATATATTTAAACCAGACTTTAGGAAGTAAA
>CM035799.1:46322556-46345056 GCA_020466265.1 Siphamia tubifer | reverse complement strand
ATTTTAGCTGCTCTGAATACTGACCGATCCCAGAGTAATGTGTGTTTTTTATGCTGCGACCAGTGTCTGCAAATTTAATTACCCCGAGGGGATAAATAAAGTCATCTCAATCTGAGGCCTAGAGCGCCCTCTTGTGGTTGTCATTATGAAAATAACATGCAACATTTTATAATAGTGTGTTAATAGTTTTAGTTTCATCTTTATTTGAAGGGACAGTGCACAACATATAATTGAGCCAGATAATAGACAGGCTCATTTTCATCTGTGGTCCCTGGACAAGAACTGATGGTACGTAAAAAAAAAAAAACTAAACAAAAAAAACATTACAATTAATACCAAAGGGAAGAATTAAACAAACATGTTCTGGGTTTGTTTTTGTAATAAACATCCAAAATGTAATAACTTTTTCATTTCATTTTGTAATACATTTTGCCACATTATGTAATAATTTATTCCATTTTTCTTTGGTGGTGTGACAGTAAAACGAAAGGAAAAAAACAGGTGGTTCATGTCTTGGCTGTAATTAAACAGATTAGACATTAGAACAATTTGAAATTACAGATATAGTTTAGAAATAGAAATGTTGTTGTTTGTTTAACCTTTTGAGACAATTTCATATTTGTGTCAAATGAATGTTAGTGGATAAATGATGCAGCTCTGTAAACAAACAGAACGTTGTTTAAGGTAGAACTTCATTCATTGGTTCATTATTATTTTAAATTGTCCACAAGCCTGCATGTGTTGGTTCATTTATTGTTGTTGATGTTAAAACTATTCTTGGGGTGGTTTTGGTTCCAATAAAAAAAAATCTGGAATTTTCTGAATATTCTGTTAATTCAACTTTTGAATAGTGTAGTGACAGTAATTGTTAAGTACTGATAGTAGGATAATACACTGATACTAATAGGACTAACTTTTCCAAATACTTTCAAGTAAAATAAAATAGAATTAACAAACAAATAAACTATGCTTTAGAATTCTTCTTACGTAATTACCCATGCTATTACATTATATAAATAAAGAATTAAAAAGTTGCAAGTGCATTTTGTAATAATCTTAAACAATTATGTGATAACTTATTACATAATGAGGCAAAATTTATTACAAAATGTGTTGGGGCAGTTTATTAAATGAAATGAAAAGTTATTATATTTCAGATGTGTATTATTAAATGCACCGTTATTAGAAAATGTGGCTCAACAGGGTAGGATTATGTGCACATAAATATCTACTATTTGTTACAGTGACAAGTACATATATATATATATATATATATATATATATATATATATATATATATATATATATATATATATATATATATATATATATATTTATTTTTTTTTTTTTTATTTTTTTTTTTAAAGGACAGGAATGACCTGGTAAATATCGTCCAGCCTGTCGCATGCACCAGACCGGCACATGTTCGGTTTGTTCTCCTCGAGCTGCTCGCAGGAATGTGTCATTCTTCAGCTGAGGGAAGTCCTTAGGGCTGGAAATGGAAAATAAAAATATATGACAGCTGCTCCAGGTTTTAACACCAAGTGATGAACAAACAACATAATTCATACAATATTTACTTGTAACAATGGATGCGTATCTGTCTATATTTCTTAATTTATGTGACCTATTTATTAGATTTTTGTTCATTTTCTTAAATTTCAAATTAATTCTGTCTCAATTTGTTATTGTTTTTAGCTCAGCTCATTAAATTTTTCCCCTCATTTTGATATTTATATTTATTAACACCCCCCCCCCCCCCCCCTATTTTTTTTTATAGCGGCACAAAGTACAAGTGATTACATTTTGGTGGTGATCAGTGGAGGTGTGTGTGTGTGTGTGTGTGTGTGGGGGGGGGGGGGGGGGGGGGGGCATGTGTGTGATTCATAGCAACATAAACAGATTTGGCTGAAATTTGACATAGGGAACGAGTGATAAAAGTTTGGTGGTGACAGGGGTCTGTGCATACACACACACACACACACACACACACACACACACACACACACACACACACACACACACACACACACACATATATATATATATATATATATATATATATTCACTTATTTATTATGGTAAGGATCTGGATAATTCACTAGAAGCTGCTGCTGTTAGAGACATTGTGTTATGATATAATAAATGACTGAGACTTTGGTACTTTTTCAGATTTACCTTTTCACTTTACACACTATGTTCAGTATATTCTAATACATTGTGTTATATGTGATATAATCATTGAATAAAGTCTTTGGTACTTTCCGTAGTTTAGTAGGACAATTAACTGTAAATGGCTCATCAGTGTTACACCAGAAAGCATCCGTTATCTCACACACAGGCGTTCCACACCAATCACACAGGGCACCCAGTCAAGGATGGAGTGACTAGAACAGATAAAGCTCCTGTGCATCCTTATCATCCTCCAGCAGCAGAAAGAACGGTTGAATGGAAGTGTCATCACATTCTGACATCTACATCTAGGAGTCTGATGTCTAAAAGATGGATTAGTTTAAGGATAGAATGGAAAGATTATTTTCTGTGTAATGAACCATTTACTATGTCAACTTTCCATCTCTTAAGTAATAACAACGGGTCCTTTTATTTGTGTCCTAGCGTGGATGTAACAATACAATAGGAATGCACTTACGCCACATGTATATGGCCCTATAATGACATGTTTTCATATCTTTCTTAAAAGCCCATCTGATCTATTTATATGCCGAATTTTAGACAAGACTATAAAGAGTTATTAAACCTACAAATAGAAAGTAAAACTTTAATATAACTTTAACAACGAGCAGATGAAAATTAAATTTAATGAAAATACAGCAGGTTCCGCTAGCCTACTAGGAATAGCGTTATTTGGGGGGCGAAAAGTGAATAAATAACAGATTTTTTAAATATATTTTAGTGAGAGTTATAAACGTTTGCTAAAGTCGATTTAGTTTTAATGCATGCTAGGGTAAAATCTTGTTTTTATAATAATGACAGAGCAGGTTTCATAAGGTTTCGTTGCGACAGCTAAGAGCAGAAATGCTAGTTAAAAGCTACATGATACAATTACTCACAGGATAAGATCGTCTTTGCTCATTTCCGAAGTTGTGAGGAGGTTGTCGGGTTTGTCAGAGGCTCCTCTGTGTTTGTGGAGGTGTCAGATCCAACCTGCAGATGTTGAACTGACTGACTGTCACTTACACAACTCTGATGCTTCAGGGCGCGGCCATCTTGGGACGTCACGTGATCAGTAAACAGGAAGCGCTTTCACAATATGTTTTCCCCAATGTTTCTAATTCAGCTGTTTTTTTTAATTGATAGTTTGATTGGTTGCTCTTCTATATTCTATTTGTTCATGATAATATAAAACCAGAGCCCGAATTATTTAATGATAAGTAACAGGGATATTATAGTATATAGCAGAGGTGCTTAATCCTGGTCCTCGAGAGATACTATCTTGCATGTTTTAGATGCATCCTCCTTCCAACACACCTGATTAAAACGATAAACATCTCATCAAGCTCTGCAGAAGCCTGATAATGACCGTCAGGTGTGTTGGAAGAGGTATTCATCTACTAAAACACAGGTGTCAAATAGAGTTACCACCCGTCCCTTATTTGAGCATAAAATTCCGCGTTCCGTATCAAATCAATACGGAACGGGGTTTGTTCCGTATTTCAGTAAACGCCCCTCCGTGATCTTTCAGTGACTGTCACACAAACACCAACACTGAATTTAACAACAATAATAATGAGTAAAATAAAACAGAAAATATTAAAGACAGGACAGGAGACGCGGGACGTCTGTCAGGAGGAACCCGCAAGCAGAGAAAGCACCGGTGCCGCACCGGTATTAAGTTAGTTTTATATTGGACATTCACGTTTGATATTCGAAATAAAGCTATTATTCTCCTTGACCATGTGACTTAATGTTGTCAAACCTACTGTGTAAAATAAAGACTGTTATTCCTCACATACCACAAGACTTCTTTTTGAAATATATACTTTGTACATTTTTTTAATTAATTTTTAATTGGTAAAAAACGCATATAAAGCTATTATTCTCCTTGACCATGTGACTTAATGTTGTCAAACCTTCTTTATAAAATAAAGGCAGGTATTCCTCACATGCCACAAGACTTCTTTTTGAAATATATACTTTGTATGTTTTTTAATTAATTTTTAATTGGTAAAAAACGCATATAAAGCTATTATTCTCTTTGATCATGTGACTTAATGTTGTCAAACCTTCTTTATAAAATAAAGACTGTTATTCCTCACATGCCACAAGACTTCTTTTTGAAATATATACTTTGTATATTTTTTAATTAATTTTTAATTGGTAAAAAACGCATATAAAGCTATTATTCGCATATAAAGCTATTATTCTCCTTGACCATGTGACTTAATGTTGTCAAACCTTCTTTATAAAATAAAGACTGTTATTCCTCACATGCCACAAGACTTCTTTTTGAAATATATACTTTGTATGTTTCATAACTTTAAAAAAAACATTGGTTATTGGTTATTACACAAAAACCTTTCAAACCCTGGGAGAACATTGGTGCCGTTCCCCCCCAAGCCTGTAGAGGCTCCATGTCATTAAGAATTCGGATTCGGATGACTTTATTTACCTCCAACGGGAATATCTAAAATTCTGGTGAGTAGACTTTTTCATGTTGTCATTTAAATTCTTTTTGTCTTTGCTTTCCACTGAAACATAGCATTTGTTTAATAATAAGGATAATGTAGTAATTATATTGACCTTAGTGAATACAGGGGCCTGCTTAAAAACTTCAAAGGTCCACCAGAACCTGCGGGTTTGACATCTCATACACTTAGTGTATTTTGAAAACAGAGATTCTCACGGATCGACCAATATAAGACACTTTCAGATTAATTAACCACAGCAGCTACAATTAACTAATTTGTTCAAACATTAACAAACAACAGGAAATGGCATGGCTTACATTTTATCTCCCATAATTTTCCACAGACAGTCCAACAAACATGGTCAGATTCCAAACAAAATATCCAAACTCAAAATTATATTATATATAATAATATTGTCCAAAACATTCCTAAATAACCATAAATGGCTGTTGCGTCATCTTTTCACTCTTTTATATGATATATATATATATATATATATATATATATATATATATATATATATATATATATATATAGCATGTATATATGTGCCAAAATGTGTTATTACATGTTTATGCAGCAGTTACTCAGTGTCAATAAGTATCATAGTGAATCTGGGTTTGGCATAGGATGTTTTACATAGAGCCCACATTTTTAACTGTTCACTGAAGTATTCAAGAGTAGCAGCCTTTTTATTCAAGTGTGTACAAAAGTCTTCCATACCTGTTCCAAGTGTGACATTTTTGGACAACTTTTGGACATGTCCTCTCATAAACATGTGCCAAATACTCATTTGTTGTAGTATTGCTGTAAAATGTTCATGTGAACTAGGTAAATCCTACTGCTGTCGTCCTATAGTGTATTTCAGCTCTCACAGTGCAGACACACTTTTATTCAGGTGTTTTACTAAGGAAAAAAATCAGGTGAGACACAACGTAAAATACTCAGTGCCAGTAACAGTGAGAGTGATTCTGACTGTACTGGAGAAACAAAACTGTCTGTCATCTTTAAAAAGAGACCAGCCCCATGGATGTACTCTAAATGGTTCAAGAACAGCATTCAATTTACTTTTATTAAGACATATTTTGAGTTGTGTTCATGATGTATTTGTTGTATTAATTGCTCGGTGTTGATCTTCAGGCTTGATGTTAGTGATATTAGTTCATGATCTAATATATTTGTGTGTTTGGCAGTAGAAGAAATGCCGAAAGTACGAAGAGGAAAAGGTTCATTCAGAAGAAATCTATGGGAACTAGTTGAAGGAGACCAATTAGTTAAAAATTTTGTGTCAGTGGATATTTTCCATCAAGACACTTCATTTAAATCAGATGTGTGGACAAAACTGTCAGTCAAAACTTTTGGAAACAAAAGTGAAAAAAACAAGAAATGGCTACATTGTCTATGGACATACAACAGGAATGACATTAGAGGAAAAGTTAAGGCAAAAGAAAGTGAACAGGAACGTCAACCAGAGACAACTGAAGAATACAGTAAGGAAGAGCCAAGAGAAAATGAAAAGGAACGTGAACAGGACAATAAACAGGACAATGAACAGGAGTGTGAACAGGAGAGTGAACAGGACAATGAACAGGAGAGTGAACAGGAGAGTGAACAGGACAATGAACAGGAGAGTGAATGGGAGAGTGAACCTGAGGCAAATAAAGAAACCAGAAAGAAAGGACCAAGAGAAAGTGAACAGGAAATTGAACAGGGTGTAACTGAAGAAAACAGCAAGGGGGATGCAACAGAAAGTGAAGCAGAATCTGCAAAGTTGAAGGAGACAAAGAAGAAGTTGAAAGGACATCAATCAGAAAGCAAAGTAAAGAAGAGTGAAAAAGGTTTTAGAAATTTGCCATCCACACCAAATAAATTTACAATTACACTTAAAAGAGATAACTGGACAAAAATCTCACCCCAGATAGGTGCCAGTACACTTAAAAAGCCATGGACAAACATAATTTACAGTCAATTTACTAAAATAATCCCAAGCTGTGTCCTTCATTTCACCTACCAGCATATACGTGTTGCTTGCAGCAGGAAAATAAACTCACCTTATTTAACCATATGTGCTGTTTGCAAATTCTCCACCTGCCAGGCAAGATACACATTTAAATTGAAACATAAGCCCAGTCAATTTCAGCGTTACATTAAAATGGTTGTTTTCCGAAGTGGAGAAATAAAACATTTGAAAAATGAGACACAATTCAGGCCAGCAACTAATATTCGCAGAAGCAAAATTATGACATCTGTGGCTGTGCTGTCCTTACTGCAGTGTATGAACTGAAGCTATCCAACCAGTTAAACTCTGATGCAATAACCAGGAGTCTGTTCCGTAGTTAACATTCCAATGTTGTTTATATGAAGAATCCAGCATTACATGACAGAGT
Source organism: Siphamia tubifer (assembly GCA_020466265.1). Classification (NCBI taxonomy): domain Eukaryota; kingdom Metazoa; phylum Chordata; class Actinopteri; order Kurtiformes; family Apogonidae; genus Siphamia; species Siphamia tubifer. The sequence goes on along the minus strand of CM035799.1, from coordinate 46,338,020 downwards.
GAAAACTGTAACAAAACAAAGTTTGACTGTTTTTAACATAAAGCTCAGCTCCACATGAAGTCTCATTGTAAATACATGTAAATAAAAACGATCTTTTTAACCTATTTATTACATTCTCTTTCTAACATAAACTTAACTTAAAGTATCAATATTTCAATTTAGCAAGGCATTCACTTACGACTTTGCTTCTAGCATCGTTCACAGAGGAAATTCTTTGAAGTAGAAACCGATTTCAGTGGACAGGAACTGAACGTAAAGTTACTGATGACAAGGCAGGAAGTAGTAAAGAAAATACAGGAAGCGGTATCAAAATAAAAGTGCTATTCTTTCTCAAAGTGTCAATATAAAAGTTTCTTCATATACATAGCTCTAATGGCGACACACTCCCCGCCTGACCACTGTGAGGTCACCACAATAAACATTAAACTCAAACAAGAATCACATCTGAAACATCAGTCCTTACGGAGAAGCAAAACAGTTTCGGTAACTGGTCTAAGGTAAGTCTTTGATTGTCCTTGGTTCACTGTCCGTAATTCCGCCTTACGGACTGTTCCATCTGTTCCAGGAATAGCCTTTGTGACCACTGCCAAAGGCCAATTGTTGCGAGCAGCTTGGTTGTCTTTGAGGAGGACGTCTTGCAGGTTCTGGTGGGACCTTGTCCATTTCTTGCGACTTTGTAAGGTTGACAGGTACGCTTGTCTCCAACGGTTCCAGAATAAGTTGGATAAGGCTTGTACTTGTTTCCACTGCTTAGTGAATAAGTCCCTGTCTGTGAAGTCACCTGGAGGTGGTGGGGCACCAGTTTTTTGTGTTAACAGCATCGATGGTGTGAGGATGTATGGATTTTCTGGATCATTTGACACCGGAACTAATGGTCTTGCATTCAGAATTGCGGTCACTTCTGCCATTAGAGTACATAGAACTTCATGAGTAAGGCGAGTGCTGTGGTCACGGAGCATCGAATCCAGGATTCTTCGAGCTACCCCAATGAGGCGCTCCCATGAACCCCCCATGTGTGAGGCATGGGGCGGGTTAAACACCCAGGAACATCCTTGTTGGTGCAGGTATCTCTGCACCGCGCTGTCTGGTTGATCTGCACTCAGCCCAAATTCTTTACAGGCCCCAATGAAATTTGTGCCGCAGTCTGACCTCAGTTGTTTGGCTGGTCCTCTGATAGCAAAGAAACGCCTCAGCGCGTTTATACAGCTTGAGGTGTCCATTGAGGTAATCACCTCGATGTGAACTGCTCTGGAGCTCATGCAGGAGAATAGGATGGCCCAGCACTTGCTCTCAGGTTGCGTCCCTCTGGTGCGTCTGGTGGAGACGTGCCAGGGCCCGAAAACATCTAGGCCCACATATGTGAAGGGAGGACAGGTTGTGAGGCGCTCTGCGGGCAAATCTGCCATCTGTTGTTCCTGCATCCTTCCTCTAAGTTTGCGACAGGTGATGCACTTGTGAATAGTTGAGTTCACAAGCCGCTTGCCTCCCAGGATCCAGAGTCCAGCAGCTCGTACAGCTCCTTCTGTTAGATGACGGCCCTGATGCTCTACTTGAGCATGATGGTATCTGGTAAGTAGCAAGGACACGTGGTGTTCTTTTGGGAGAATGACCGGGTTCTTTTGTTCAATGGACACATCCGCATTCTTCAGTCTGCCTCCAACGCAGAGTAGGTCACCCTGTAAGATCGGGTTGAGGGAACATAGGCAGCTGCTTAACGGAACTTGCATTCCTCTCTCCAGAGCTTCAAACTCCTTCACAAACGTGTTCCTCTGAACAGCTCTGATGATGACTTCTCTTGCTTGGGAAAGCTCATCCACGGAGCGAGGTAAATCACAATGATGCCAACCCTTACACTTGCCTGACGGAGCCTTGAAGGATTTTGCTATATGTATCAGGAGTGCAATGGCGCGTTGGAGAGTGTCGAATGTGGAGAACCTTTCAAAGCGTTCTGTGGTGAGAACTCTCCCTTGCAGGTTGGTGAGGAAGCTTTTCACAATCGGACGGACCTCTCCATCTGACTCCGGTGAGACTAAGCCGAATGACTGAGCTTGGTCTGGCTGAATGGACGGCTTGCGCAGGAAGGTTGGTCCCTTGAACCACATCGTCTGTCTGAGGCGTGCTGCTGGAACCGACCGTGATGCCAGGTCAGCTGGATTGTCTTCTGTGTTCACGTAGTACCATTGTTCAGGGATGGTGGATTGGCGTATACGCTGGACACGGTTGTGGACATACACATAGAACCGTCTGGACTGGTTGTAAATGTATCCAAGGACAACTTTGCTATCAGTGTAGAACTTGGTGGCATCCAGCTTTAGATCCAATTCATCCTGAATCAACTCAGCCATTTCCACAGCTAAGACTGCTGCACACAGTTCAAGTCTTGGAATGGTTGGGTCTGATCGAGGGGCAAGTTTAGCTTTTGCCATGACAAATCCAACGTCCACTGTATCTCCTTTGCTGGCTTTCAAGTAGGCCACGGCACCAATAGCCGTCACAGATGCATCGCTGAAGACGTGGAGTTCTACTCGCTCAGCCTTGGTTGGACAGATGCCTGTGTACATCCTTGGTATGTGAAAGTGCCTTAAGTCTTGAAGCGAGTTTCTCCAAGACTCCCACTTGCCTAACTTATCTTCAGGCAATGGGGTGTCCCACTCCGATGTCTCAGAATTCAACTCTCTGAGAAGGTCCCTGCCTTGGATCGTAACTGGAGCCAGAAAGCCTAAAGGGTCAAAAACACTGTTCACCATGGAAAGAACCCCTCGACGGGTGAATGGTTTGGTGTCGGTTGATACAGAGAAGGTGAATGTGTCGCTTGCTATTTCCCACAGGAGCCCCAAGCTGCGTTGGGTGGGTGACTCATCTCCGCTGAGGTCTACATCCTTCTTGGCTTGTACACAGTCCTCGGTTGGGAAGGCTTCCAAGACAGCCTGACTATTTGAGGCAAATTTGTGGAGCCTCAGGTTAGACTCTGCAAGTGAGGCTTGAGTCCTACGGAGCAGCTCAATAGCCTCTGCATCAGTTGGAACAGAACAGAGGCCGTCGTCAACATAAAAGTGCCGTTCGACAAAGTTGACAGTGTCTGCTCCATACTTCTCTGCACCGTCTCTGATGGCTCTCCTGAGCCCATAGATCGCCACTGCAGGAGATGGGCTGTTTCCAAAGACATGAACCTTCATTCTGTAGTCAATGACCTTGTTGGATACGTTGTTGTCTTTGAACCATAAGAATCGCAGGAAGTTTCTGTGCTTTTTGTCCACGAGGAAGCAATAGAACATCTGTTGAATATCCGCCATCACAGCGACCTTGTCTTTACGGAACCGCATGAGCACTCCTAGAAGGGTGTTATTCAGATCTGGTCCAGTCAAGAGCACATTGTTCAAGGAGATGCCAGACTGTTGGGCACTCGAATCAAACACTACCCTGATTTGATCAGGTTTCTGTGGGTGGTACACAGCGAAGCTTGGTAAATACCAGCACTCTTCTTCTTTTAGCTCTGGTGCCACCTCAGCATGGTTGTTTTTCAGCAGTTTGTCCATGAATTCCACGTATTGCTGTTGCATTTCTGGCTTTCTCCTGAGTTGACGTTGTAGTGATTCAAACCTTTTGAGTGCTTGCTTGCGGTTGTTGGGAAGCTGTTGCCTTGGTTGTCTGAACGGCAATGGAGCAACCCAGCTGTGTGAATCATTTTTGTAGACTTCTTTGTCCATCATTTTTAGGAAAGTTACATCTTCAATAGAAGGTGCTAGCTTATTGTCATGTTCCGTATGGTCGAATACATTTTGGCCTAGACTGTCTTCCTTAGTTCTGGGTTGTAAGGCGTTGACGTGAAGTTCCTCTTTAATGTGCAGATGGCTTGTGCATGGCTGAAAGAATGAGGGCCGATGACAGTCGACCATGGTCGTCTGGAAGGAACTGACATTCGGCTTGTGTGTGTTCCCTAGACAGACTTCTCCTATCAGCACCCAGCCCAAGTCAAGGCGCTGTGCGAAGGGTGCATTGGTAGGGCCATTTATTTGTTCCCGTACTTTGTGTGCTCTTATTATGTCTCTTCCTAGTAACAGGAGGATCTCAGCTGTGGGGTCCAGCTCTGGGATGTGTTCTGCTACCTTTGACAGGTGAGGCTGATGAAGAGCTGCATTTGGTGTGGGAATTTCGGACCTATTATCAGGTATGTTATTACACTCAGTGAGTGGTGGTAAGGGAATGGTAACTTTTCCGTTTAAGGACTCCACGATAAAATCTGAGGCCCTTCTGCCAGATGTTTCCACGACACCAGAACATGTTTTCAGTTGGTAAGGATACGGCTTAGTGTGAATGTCAAACTTGTCAAAGAAACTGGACTTGGCCAACGACCGGTTGCTTTGGTCATCTAACACGATGTAGGCCTTGATGGCTTTGTCTGGGTAGTCTTTCTGGTACACTCTTGCCAGACATATTTTGGAGCATGACCGTCCAACTTGTCCTGTGCCGCATACTGCTGTGCAGCTTGAGCTAATCTCGCTGGTGTCAGTTGCCACTTCTCCCTCCCCGCCATGCTGTGGCGAGGTCGGCGGAGTTGTAGGTAGCGGTATCGGTCCAGGGTGCATAGCTGAGACATGTTGGGTGCTGTCACACTCAAAACACTTCACAATTGTAGTGCAGTCCCTTGCCATATGGTTGGTGGAGCTACAGCACTTGAAGCAGATTCCGTTTTCTTTCAGAAATATCTTTCTGTCATCCAACGTTTCGGCTCTGAAGGCTTTACACTTCTTCAGTGGGTGGGGTTTTGCATGTATTGGGCAGATCTTACTCGGATCACTGGGGACATTTTCCTCTGTAGGAGTGACATTGATCTTGTGAACTGCAATGGGTTTCTGGATGGTTTTAGGGAAGGCACTTTCAGCCTTGGCAGATGCTGTTGTAGTGATATTAAAAAAGGCAAAGCTGGGGTCATTTCTTTTCTTGGCCTCATAGCATATGAATTTTGTGAAGTAATCAAATGGTGGGAACCGCCCTTTATTTGTTTCTTTATATTTGGAACCGGCCGAGATCCATTTTTCCTGGAGTCCATAGGGCAGCTTGGTCACTATAGGTTCAATTCCCCGCGTTGTGTCCAGGTAGGACAGGCCTGGTAAGTAACCATCCTCCTTGGCACACTGCACTTCCATAAGCAGGTCAGCTAGCTCTCGTAGCTTCATATTTTCCTTGGCTGAGACTCTGGGAAATGCATCCAGTCGGGTGAAGAGGGCCTTTTCGATCACCTCTGGGGCTGCATAACACTCTTGGAGACGTTCCCAGGCTTTCACCAGTGCTATTCGTGGGTTTGCTATGTGCACTGCACGGAGGCGTTTAACCTGGTTGCTGGATTCTTTTCCAAGCCATCGCGTCATCAAATCCAGTTCCTCAGTGGCCGTGAGACCAAGTCCTTGAGTGGCATTTTTGTATGACGACAGCCAGGCGCGATAATTTTCAGGTTTATCATCAAACTTATACAAACTTGTGTTCACTAGGTCACGCCGAGCTAAATATTGTGCTAGGTTTTGGGTTGCAGGCATACTTTGAGCATTTGTCTGTTGTGGGGTGAAGGATGAAGCCCCAATATTCAAATCACTGATATGCGAAGTGAGACTTTTGGGAGTAACCTCAGGCCTGTCTTTGGTGAAAGGATTCTGGCTGATTGACTGTTCGGCTGCTGGTGGTGCATAGTCAAAGTCATAGTCTGTAAAATCCACATTGTTTGTATCATATGGAAACACAGGTGGCTGATGGTGTGACACAAAAGGGTTGTTCGGGCTGTAACTGAGAGTGGCATTGGTTGGTTGTGTTGGTGGCGGACTAGCCCTCATGGCTGTTTGTTGGACAGGGTTAGTGGAATGGAAGTGAGTTTGGACGTATTCACTTGTTCGTTCACGTTTGCTTTGTTCTGTTGAATTTGTTTCATCTAGCTCAATATAATTGTTACTCTCTGAAACGGCTGACTCCCAGACAGCTGCTACAGCTTCAGCTTCTGCTGCTTCACGGCAGGTGGCTAGTGTCTCAATCTCAGTCTCCTTTTTAACTTTCTCTATCTTGGCTTTGGCTTCTTGCTCAGCATATTCAGCACGCACTTTTGCAGCTGCTGCTTTTGCACGTGCGCGAAATAAAGCATTGGTTGATGAGGTAGATGAATGAAAGCTGCTCCCACTCCTGCTTGATTTATTAGATCTACTTTCCATGTTGACTCGAAGTTCAATGCTAATTTCTCAGTCTTTTCACTGTGCTGTCCTTACTGCAGTGTATGAACTGAAGCTATCCAACCAGTTAAACTCTGATGCAATAACCAGGAGTCTGTTCCGTAGTTAACATTCCAATGTTGTTTATATGAAGAATCCAGCATTACATGACAGAGTGAAAACTGTAACAAAACAAAGTTTGACTGTTTTTAACATAAAGCTCAGCTCCACATGAAGTCTCATTGTAAATACATGTAAATAAAAACGATCTTTTTAACCTATTTATTACATTCTCTTTCTAACATAAACTTAACTTAAAGTATCAATATTTCAATTTAGCAAGGCATTCACTTACGACTTTGCTTCTAGCATCGTTCACAGAGGAAATTCTTTGAAGTAGAAACCGATTTCAGTGGACAGGAACTGAACGTAAAGTTACTGATGACAAGGCAGGAAGTAGTAAAGAAAATACAGGAAGCGGTATCAAAATAAAAGTGCTATTCTTTCTCAAAGTGTCAATATAAAAGTTTCTTCATATACATAGCTCTAATGGCGACACAGTGGCCAAAGGAGTGAGTGCTGAATATTACAGGAGACTGCGTACCACTCCAGTTCCACAACTTGTGGCAGGTAACCTGACAAAAAGTCTCAATAAGAACATCCTGAGATTAATCAGTGCAGAATTTCAGAAAAGCACAAGATTGCATGACAATATACTTTTAGAAATGCAACTTGTGCAAGATATAATTAGGGAATGTGACAGCAGCTATTACAAATTGCCAGGATATGTACATCATCTGCAGGTCAGACCCTTTGGTGTTCACCTGTACACAGAGACAGGACGAAGCATCTTGGTTCACCACTTGAAGAGGAAAAAGTCTGTGTCCTTGTACCTAGATGCCACTGGGGGCGTTGTGTCCAAGCTTCCTGAGGACAAACGAAGAGTCCTTTATTATGCCATGGTCTTGCCAGGACACGGTAGAGATGCCCCCCCGCTCCCAGTCACTGAAATGGTCTCCAATGAGCACAGTGTACCTCCCCTTACTTTCTGGCTGATGCAATTTCTTTTAAAATTGTCCAAGTACACTTCACTCAAAGTGCAGAAGGTGGAAACAGATTATAGTTGGGCATTAATTCAGGCTGTTCTACTGACATTCAACAGAGAAAGTATAGATGCATACCTGAGAAGAACATTTTCTATTATCCAAAGGCAAAAGAATTGGTCAGAAATAAAATCATTTACAGTGCTCCATCTGTGCTCTGCCCACATCATCAAGGCAGTAAATTGTGGCATTGGTAAAAGGACCAAAGACAAGTCCCTCAGGGAATTTGCAACATTTGTTTTTGCAAGACTGCAGAATACCGTTGACTGGATGACTGCATGTCACATATTACGTCACTTCTGCAATGTTTTGCTGGCTAAACATTTAAGTGATGATGTGCAATCCAGTATTGACTTTCTGAGGGCACTTATCTCAAAGAAAAACATCCCTGAGCTGGAGGACTATGTGGAGGCAGAGGTGGATAGGTGGGAGGATGAGGAAATTGGCAGGTCGGTCAAAACACTTGTTGGCAGCTCTCCTTACTCAAGGGAATTCCAAAAAATATATCAAGAGGTCATAAGTGCTGGAAATGCAGAACAAGGTCACACAAACCTATATCATTGCCCTGACATCATCAAGTTGCTGCTCGACAATTACATGGTCATTTACCCTCTGTGGAGTGGTGTTATGTTGGGGGACCTCCAGAGGTATGCCATAGATAAAAACAAAGTGGAGGAGGAGCAAGTCCAAACTAGAGACACCAATTGCCACATTGAAAACTGGTTTGGGACTGTGAAAACTAACATTCTCCAGAAGAAAAAAAACCTAAGGCCAGCTGACTTTGTGAGAAAAATGTACTGTTCCTTGAAAGGAAGATACACAGAACACATCATCAGCCACCAACTTCCAGAGGAACTCCTCATCAGACCAGTCTGTCCCAAATACACCATAGATTTTGCTGAAGAGAGATGGGCAAAGCGGGGATCCCCAAGAGAAAAAGAGAAATCGAAATACTATGCTGCACCTAAAAAAGAGCCAAAACCAAAAGGAAAAGTGAAGACTGCAAAAGAAGTAAAATGTATGACACAAACAAAAATAGAAAAGGAAAAACAGGACAGAAAACAAAATGAAGAAAAGACCTCACTGACAAGACTAAATGAGAAGCCGAACTACAGAACAAAAGAAGTTGATATAGTGTCACAAACAGAGTCAAAAGCAAAGGACAAACAAAGCAGAAATTCAAAAGAAGAGGAAATGTCACAAAAACACAAAAAAGTAAAGGACAAACAGATTGGCACAACAAAAGTAGAAATGATGGCAACAGGCAAAGACAAATGGAAAGATGAGGTATTTGTAAATACAATAGATGTTGAAATCAGTAATAAATGAACAATTTGTAAAGGTAAAAATCACCTAAATTAATGTAATGCTACTTGTCTTACAGGTAAAGACATTGTGGGAACAAAAAACATCTGAAGTGGTTGTGGCAGTCATTAAGTCACCTCTGTATACATTTACATTGAGGCATGCTGACTTAATAACAATAAGACCACATGAACTGCTGAATGGTGAGGTAAGCAGAATTGCTCTAACTATATATAGCTAATATTGTGTGAATCAGTTATTACATTAATTTGGTCTTTGATTATTGAAATGCTTCACCCCTGCAGGCAATTGAATTCTACATTCACGCTCTCATTAAGAAATGTGGCAGATCTCAATGTTTACTCCAGATGGATCACTATGTGACAGGTGTGATCCTTGATGGAAAAAGAGACCAAATGTACCGACACCAAATGAGACATGTGAGTATACCTTCAGATACTGCAGAAAAATACAGTATATCAAACGTTAAGATATATATTTTTTCTTAATGTTGTTTTATTGTATAATTTTTATAATTAAATATGAAAATTGTGTCCAATTTTTCAACTTTAAAAAGGAAACAAAATGGTTCTGATTTTTTCCTCTATATTTTATCTTAATTTTAATGTCAGAATTTGCACCAATGTCACAGCATACATTTTTTGAGAAAAATTTGGTTCTTTATTTTTACACAGGTGGACTTGGATTGTTTCGATGGAGCAGTATCTTTTGTTAATGTCCATGGCAATCACTGGAGATTTGTGGTGAGTAATAATTAAATGGTGCATAGTATGGTATGTGTGACGGCAACATGTCATCATTTTGTGTGAATACATATGCAGGCCTATGAGGACTTCAAGATATTTAAGGTATGTGGTTGATGTAGTTTTGATATAGTTGTCTTTACATGTGTAATCAGTACCTTCATGCTCTGTCGGGGCAAATTTTTGTGGTGGACCCTGCTGATTCAGGCATTGACCTCAAAATATCAACAGAGGCAGCACAGAATTACCGGTAAGTGTTTATTTTTTTTTTTTTTTAATACTTGTAGAATTGTATGAGAGTTATGACTCAAACAAAATTAAATTTGCAGGACATATTTCAAAATGCGGCAGAACTTGAGAGGCAGGCAGCACTGGAGTACTATAAAATGGACTGCAGGAACTGTCCAACATAATGAGCAGAAAGACAGCACAAGTTGTGGAGTGTTTGTGATGCAGGTATGTGATGCAGGTATCGCACAACAATCATGGTTCTTAACTGGTGAGTCACAGCCCAAGTGTGTCACCAGACCATTTTGAGAGGGTTGCAGGTGTGAGTGTTAAAAAAAGTAATGGTAAAAAAGTAAACTTTTAGATTCCAGTCAAATTAAACTTTTTACCTAGGAGTTCACAAATCAAACTGACAGCATGTCCGCTTGCCTGTACTGCAACTGTATTCATCAACTTTAAAATGTCTTTTGTATTTTTTTTAAAATCATAATTCTACTGTATTCTACTAATTCTACTTGTGCATGACATACATTTGAGTGGAGAGTAATGACAATGTAAATTGATATTAGTCTAGTGGAGAACCACTGCGTTAAAAATGTTTTAAAAATGTGCACTTCTTTTTTTCCTTAGATGGCAAAAGAAACCATTGAAAGGTTTCCAAACGTGCCTGAATCATTTCAATTTAAAACAACAACGAGAGCCGTTGAAAAGACGAGGAGTGAAATAGCTGAAATTATCCTAGCTTCCTCCGGTAATAAAAAAAAAAAAAAATCAGTTATGTATTATATACATAAAACAATTAAGCCTGTATAGTAAAGTTAACTTTTGGCCTTTTCTACTCCAGAGTCAAGAGACAACTTCTGTTCAGTCTGTGGATTGAAAGACATTCCAAAATCCAAAAAAATAGAAGCTATTGTCATTGACTGGGTAAGTACAATTTTTATTTTATTGTAGCATTTCATATGTTTGCATTGACTCAAACAGTTTTCTCTCTCTGTCCTATGCCATTTTCTTTTTTTAAATGATGAGATTACAAATTTATTTCAACTGCATGCCTTAAAACATGGAATTATTGTGATGTATGTTCAACTGACAACTGATTTGTTTTATAGACCCAATGTGATCAATGCAGGCGCTGGTACCATGACTTCTGTGTCACTGGGTGGCAAAGTATCCAGCCGGACACTGACTTGCCATGGCACTGCATCATGTGTCAAGAAAAAAATTAAAACATGTGTGAAGTAATTAAATCGAAATTCTTAATCTTTTCTTTTGACTCAACATAAATAATATCCTATAAGTGGACATCAAGAAATTAATATTTTTTCTCTATCAACAGGCTCCAGGACAGAAGACAATAAGGATCCCCAAAAAATAAAGATTTGGAGTGTTGTGGAGTGTGCTAAATTTTTGAAGGGCAGGGGTGGGGAAAAAGGCAACTACAGCTCATTTTTGCCACGGAAGTCAGCATATTAGTTCAGTGTCAAGGGCACTTCAGACATGTTCATATGTTATAGAAATGGCACATTACATAGCCTTAAAATAGACCAAATGTACAAAGTATATATTTCAAAAAGAAGTCTTGTGGCATGTGAGGAATAACAGTCTTTATTTTATAAAGAAGGTTTGACATCAGTAAGTCACATGATCGAAGAGAATAATAGCTTTATTTCGAATATCAAACGTGAATATCCAATATAAAACTAACTTAATACCGGTCCACTGCCGCGGTGCTTTCTCTCTTCAGCGCCGTCACCGACACTCACTCCTCTCCTCTCCTCCGCCTGTCTGTCTGTCACTCTGTCCGGCCCCTTCGCAGGAGCTGTCACGTGACTCACGTCGCACGCGCATCGTGCAAATTAACACATGTCTGCTACTAAAGCTGATACTCCTCCACCGGCTAAAAAGAAAAGACGCCAGAAATATAGACGAGAGTGGGAAGAGACAAATCCCTGGGTTTGCAGTGTCACGGGAGATGAATACAAAGCAAACTGCACGGTATGTCGGCGTGCGTTCTCCGTGGATCACGGGGGACTGTCCGACATCAAGCAACATGCAGCAGGCCAGCAACACAGAAGTTTTATACAATCACAGAAGACCCATCAAGAAGTTTCAAAGTTTTGGACTGGAAAGTTTGGACTGCTGGCAGGAACAGGTGTTCAGTGGAGCTCATGAGGAGTGAGCTCCTGGTCACTCTCAACTTTGAGCAAAATTGTTCAGAGTTCCACAGCATTGCTGTGAAAGACAAAGAGCTCCTCAATGCTGCAAGGAGTAACAAAACGAACTCTTGGAAAAAAAGTAAGCCTAGCACAGCTATGAAGATATGGAAAGCTGTTGACTGTTTAGCCCTGGTATTTCAATTTTTAAAGGGCTGTATTGGCATGAGAAAAACACAATACAACAGTACAAAACAAGGCAAGAATATGCACATTTGGACGTCAGAATCTTCATTTATCATTTTCTATGTACCAAATTCACTTATTGTATGAATACACACATCTTTAGGGAGCCTGTGTTCCATTTGATATCCTCCTCTTATCACAGCAGATCACAAATATTGTTGCTGTGTTTGCACATGTACTTCCAGCAGCAGTTATGGAAGTTTTTCATTGTTGTTTTTGAAATCAATGCGAGTGATTGTAATCTGTGGAAATTGTGTGTCTGTAATGTCTTGGTACAGTGGACAGACGGTTAGGAAGTGTAGCTGAGTTTCCACTTTGTTTTGTGTGCAGTAGGTACATATGGTCTGTCTTCTCTCTCAGGATACAGGTCTGCCTGGTTAAGGCTGTTCTTAGTTTTGAGTCTTGTCACAGACTGCTCAGGTCTTCTGCCTCTAGTTTACTCTGCTTTTTTGTTACTTCTTTCCAATGTGTCAGATGAAAAATGTGACATAATGCTGTACTGTTTTATTCTGGTCAAAAGAGGTCAAGGAGATAATAGTTTCTAATGAGCCCATTACTTTTTGTTCAAGAGGGTTGGAGGAGGATGAAATGGGAATGTTTTGCACTTTATTTTTGTATCAAGCTTTTAATTTGGGTTTAAAGTATTTAATTGTTGTTGTCCTCATTCAGTATAGCCTAAAGTGCAGCATGTGATACTGTGTTTATTGCTAATAAAGCAGTTTAAACTTGAAGTAGCCCAAATGCGTTCTTGACTACCACTTCCTTACTGACCACAGTGACCTACTCTACACAGAACCCCCTTTGTAGCGCTGCCGCCCGCACGGCTCTGTAAGTGTTCCTTATTTCAAGATCTCAAAGGTGGCAACCCTAGTGTCAAACATAAGGCCCGGGGGCCAAATAAGGCCCACCCAAGGGTCCAGTCCGGCCCTTGGGATGAATTACTGAAATGCAAAAATAGATATTAATATATTGATAATATCGCCTGTGCCGACCTGAGACCCCGGACCACTGCCCCTGCCTGTCTGGACCAGCCCCCCTTCCTGCATCTATATATGGACGTTCATCTATAGCCTGTCCGTCCATGGGAGTGGATCTCTCCTTCAATGTGGTTCTCCTCGAGATTTCTTCTTTTTCCCACTGGGTTTGGAAGTTTTTTCTGCCGAGAAGGAGGGTCTAAGGACAGGGGGAGGGTCTAAGGACAGGGGGAGGGTCTAAGGACAGGGGATGTTTGGGACTTTTTTCATGTATCTCTGTAGTTGATTGTGTTTTTGTAAAGCCCTTTGAGACAACTTTGTTGTGATTTAGGGCTTTATAAATAAAATTGAATTGAATTGAATTAATCACTTTAGCTCAGGTTCCACATTCAGACCAATTCAATCTGAAGTGGGTCAGAACCAGTAAAATACTATCATAATAATCTATAAATACTCGCAACTCCAATTTTTTTTCCTCTTTGTAAATGTAAATATTTTTACATATTTACACTAAAACAAAGTATAATGTCACAAAATATTTGAATAATATGAACAAAATATGAAGAAGTGTTTTAAGAGAAGTCAGTGCATTTTAACAATGTTCTGCCTGATATTAAATATATTGTGTGTTTTTGTAGACCCATTATGATCTGTAACTTATAATGAACATGTGGAAGTGATAAACAGAAGTATAATATTGTTCAAATTAGGCTTACTTTCATGTTATTTACATTATTTAACGAGGATAGTTGGTCAATCTAAACATTTTCATGATTTAATTAGACTTTTTTCACTCTAAAATATAGAAAAAACATTTTTGGAGTTATGTATAATGTTATTATTTCGCTGGTTCGGCTCATTTCAGTCGAATTTAACTGAAGGTGGCCTTTGAACTAAAATGACTTTGACACCCTTGATCTAAAACATCCAGGTAGTATATACAGTGGCGGGCCGTGCATTTCAACATTTGGCCTTCAGTGACGCCTCATATATTAACTTCACCTCAATCAGTGTTGGGAAAGTTCACCTTAATTAGGAACAAGTTCAAAGGTCAGTTCAAGTTATTCAATATGAATTAGTTCAGTTCATCGTTCATTCTTCCAAATTATGAACTAGAAGTTCATGGATCCCAAAATGAACTTACTCGTTCTTTTTTGTGTTATTATTGTAAACGTATTATTATTAACCGTTTCTGACGTTATTCTGTAGCCAAAAAAATCAAGGGGAAAATTCCTCCAGGGCAGAAGTAAGTAACTTACCCCAGGGTTAACTTCCCTCTGCAGGTTCTTAGAACACAAGGAGCTGTTTCAGTGAGCTTCGTTTTCAATGTTTATTTCCAAGAACGGGACAACACCTGCTCCGGTCGCCGGTCACACTCTGTACATTTAACTCTTTTTCTCCGCTCCCAAAAACTCTCTGCACCCCTCTCTCTCTCTCTCTCTCTCTCTCTCTCTCTCTCACTCTCGCCCCAATAAATGCCAGAATAACCGCGTTCACAACTTCCCGTTCATTTGGCAAAAGTGAACGAGTCGTTCACGTTCGTCAAAAATATGATATAGTTCGTGTTCAGGTACAACACTGACCTCAATATAGACTAGTCGAGCAGCACATTATTTCAGGAGCATTTAAAACCATCAAGTATGCATTCACAATTAAGATTAGTAAACCAATTACAGATATTGTCCAAAATAAAAAGGTGATTTAAAGATACTAAACAAAATGCCACCAAAATAATGGTGTGTGATCTAAAACAAGTCTGTCGAATAAATTGCACAATGTTGGCATTTCATATAAGACACCAACCAGACAAACTATTCTTCAAAAACAAAGTTAAAAGATCATTTGCATTTGAGAACAGGATATACAACAACAAATAACTGAAAATGTTGTAATCACAAAAATAACTTAAAAATAAAATTAATTTACTCAATAGTTCTCCACAGTATCAGCTTATTTGAAAATAAAGACAAACTTCCTTTCTTCTCTCTAGAACACTTCAGTGAATGTTGTACAGTTTATCCATCAGTCAGTTCCTTTTCTATGGACATGGAGGTTAATGCTAAAGAGGTTTCTGTCATAAATTTGAATACACTTTAACACTGAAAATGACCGTTCTACATAACAGCTAAAACAGTAACAGCCAAACAGACCAGTTTGTAAAGTTGTCCCAAACTCTCACTCAGATTTTTGCTCCCAAGATAATTCTCCGTCGTCCATTATTGGTTAAATTACAGCTGGCTCTTGAATTTCCGTGTTCAGTCCATTTATATATTCTCCAGATTGCCACTTGTCAGGTCCTAGCAAGTGCTTATCCAATTACTGAATAAATGTCGAGTTTAGTGTAAGACCTTCCAGCTTACCTTGGTTCACAGAATCACGATCTGATTGGCTATTGTAACCTGACTGCTTACAGTGCAGGGGGCCTGCTCTGTCTGTTCTGAAGGTCTTAAGCTAATATAATTTACCTGACAACACAAACTAGCTGAAATAAAATTGG
>CM035799.1:46277556-46317556 GCA_020466265.1 Siphamia tubifer | reverse complement strand
AGACCACAGTGATGGTAAGATGATCCAAACTGACCCAGATGGAGGCTTTGGTCCAGGAAGACTGGACCAGAACCCACAGCAGACAGAAGACAAACTGTGGACACTTAGAGGAACCATTATCCAGAACAAAAACTACTCTATTGACTATTAAGAAAAGACATTGGACTGAGTAAACCTAGAGGATGAATCATTTTGAAGATGGTGTTTTTTGTTTTTTTTAAACCCACTAATAAAAAACTCCCGAAATAATGTTTTTTTTTCCCTCCAAATTTCATTTGTAGTTTTTCCTTCACTTGTGTTTCACATACAAGTAAAAAAAAAACTGGATAAACATAATTATTTTTATGATAAAAATAAAAAGTCACTAAAAATGTCAGAGGTACGAATCATTTTGAGGACGCCTGTACGTCTATGGTGACGACCCTCCGTAGGGCTCTCAAACGTGCAGGCCGCCCCAACTGAGGAAAGAGAGCGCTGCACACACAAAAACTAATGTTCATCAGATACGTTATATCCATCTGCGGAGGGAGGGCGTGGCTTTGGGGACTCGAGTCCCGGATCTAACGCCAAAAGCCCTGGATATGCTCCATACAACACATACACTATATTGCCAAAACTATTTGCTCACCTGCCTTGACTTGTATATGAATTCAGCATCCCATTGTTATGTAATATGATGTCAGTTCACCCTTTGCAGCTACAACAGCTTCAACTCTTCTGGGAAGGTTTTCCACAAGGTTTAGGTGTGTATTTATGGAAAGGTTTGACCAATCCTCCCAGAAACATTCATTTCCACATGAAACTCTCATTCATACCTGTATCGACAAGAACAAGAAGGGGCCGTCCCCAAACTATACCCACAAGTCCCTTTGTCTAAAATCTCTTGGTGCTGAAGCAAGGGATTCTGGACAATGCAGCCTTTCCACTGGTAAAGTTTAGCTGTGCTACTGTGCCATGGCTAAATCCTTGTTGCCACACCATAGATTTCATACAAAAAAACATCACAGATTAAGAATGGGATGCGGCCTAAGTATATTTTGAGGCAGGTGAATAAATACTTTTGGTAATATAGTGTATTATACAGGCAGAAATAGTACATTAAAACCCAAATTTCCCTTGTTAAAATGTTCTTAATTTGACCCATAACTAGAAAAAATATCATCCCACCAACAGATCCAGTCTGTGTGTTCTATTTCTAAACAGTAATGTCTCATAGTCTTCTCATTTGTCAGAAGTCCTCAAGCATTGGAAAAAAACAAACAAATAAACTAGTGGTGATAATCAAGAATATAATCGTTAACGAAAACCAAGGAAATGACGAAAAGTAAAAATGCAAAAGAATTTTTCATTAAGTGAAATAAATAAAAACTAGAATTAATAGGAAAAAAAGATAAGTACGTGAAACTATATTGTGTGCTTACAAAAATAACTAAAACGTATAAAAAATATGGATAAAATTCCCTTTGTTTTTGTCTTTGTCAATGTCAGACCGATATCCAGCTGTTTTACTGGGTCGCATCATGTACAGTTCGTCATGTCTGTGGTTTACAGTCTTCTGTTCTAAACTCTACCTGAAACAAACTGACTAAAGCTGGAACAAAGCAGCACAGTCAGCTCTGGGACTTACTTTATCAGTTTTAGGTTTTTTTTCCTCAAGTCGGGTCCTTTTCAGGTAAACAGAGAAAGAGAGAGAGAGCACAGCGTCAGACAGATGTAGCCGAGCTAGCTGTTAGCTTAGCCTAATGTTAGCCTCGTCTGCAGTAAACATCCAGGTAAAGGAGCAGCATTTATCAGGGTGAAAAGTTCTTAATAATAATAATAATATATTTTATTTGTTAGGCGCCTTTCAGGACACTCAAGGTCGCCTTACAGACAAAATCAATAAAACAATACAGTTAAAATAAAACAATTAAAATACAATTAAAACACATGGTTAAAAAGACAGTGTTGTTGTGTTGGCAGTGGTTATAGTGAATATGCTTGTTTGAACAGATGAGTTTTGAGTCTGGATTTAAACTGTGGTAGTGACTGTGTGTTGTGGAGGTCAGGGGGGGGGGTGCGTTCCAGAGCTGGGGAGCACAGCAGCTGAAAGCTCTGTTTCCCATGGTGACGAGGCGGGCTGCGGAGACAGTGAGCAGGAGGAGGAATGGAGTGAGCGGGCAGGTGTGTTGATGTGGAGGAGCTGGGTCAGGTACGGGGGGGGGTGAGGTCATGGATGGCTTTGAATGTAAGGAGAAGGATTTTGTAGTGGATACAGTGAGTGATGGGGAGCCAGTGGAGCTGTTGGAGGACCGGTGTAATGTGGTTGGAGGATGGAGGGTGTGTGATGATGCGTGCAGCAGAGTTTTGGACCAGTTGGAGTTTATGGAGGGATTTTTGTGGGAGACCGAAGAGGAGGGAGTTGCAATAATCCAGACGGGAGGCGACGAGGCTGTGTACGAGGATGGCAGTGGACTGGGGGGGTAAGAGAGGGGCAGAGACGGCGGATGTTACGGAGATGGAAGTAGGCGGAGCGGATGGTGTTATTAATGTGGGAAGTGAAGGAAAGGGTGCTGTCGAGGATGACACCCAGACTCTTGACTTGAGGGGAGGGGGTGATGGACAAGCCGTCAATACAGATGGTAAAATTGTTGACTTTGGTTAGGGTGAATTTGGTGCCAATAAGTAGAAGCTCGGTTTTATTGCTGTTGAGTTTGAGGAAGTTTGAGGTGAACCAGGATCTTATTTCATTAAGGCAGTGGGTGAGGGAGGAGGGTGGGAGAGTGGGATTGGGTTTTGTAGAAATGTAGAGCTGAGTGTCATCCGCGTAGCAGTGGAAGTGAATGGCGTGTTTTCGAAAGATGTGTCCAAGGGGGAGTAGATAGATAATAAAAAGGAGGGGGCCAAGGAAAGAACCCTGGGGAACACCTGAAGTGAGGGAGAAATTGTGTGAAGTAAATGGTCTGAGTTGAATGAACTGAGTGCGACCGGAGAGGTAGGAGTGGAACCAGGAGAGGGGGGTGTTGGAGATGCCGATGGAGGAGAGTCTGTCCAGGAGGATGGGGTGTGAAATGGTGTCAAAAGCTGCACTGAGGTCAAGCAGGATGAGGATGGATAGTGAACCGGAGTCAGCAGATGTCAGGAGGTAAGCCCTAACCTGCAGTTTCACAACAAAGAAAAGAGAAGGCAGAAGAATAATCCAATTAATGAGGTATGTAGCCTTTTATAATGTTAAAAAAGTTTGATGTTACCAACTACTGCTAGCTGAACTGAAATAAAGCAAAGTTAGCCAATTATGCTACTGTAGATAATTAATCAGGTTTACTGCTGATGACCTGGTTTATATGTTTTTATATTTTTTTCCACTATGGGAGAAATTCTGCAATTACAACAGCTAATGCCAGTGCAGATATGAGAGCAGAAAAACATATTCACATCCTTAGAATATGAATATGGAAAACATTTGAATTTTAAATAGTATTTCCCTTTTTTTTATAGTAGTTTACATTATTTACAATATTTAGATTCATAATTTACTGCTGCTGAACTGGGTTCAATGTGTTTCTGTCCGTTTTACTGCTGTTAGCTGGTTTATCTATGTTTGGCCAAAATGGCTAAAATTGGACTGTACCCCCCCTCTCTCTACCGCTCAACCAGCTATAGGGAGTTTATACATCACACTATCCATATGTTTGTGTCTCTGCTCAGTCAATAACACACCTCAACCTGACCCAGCTTATCCACATCTCACTTTTCTTTGAATAGGATTGTGAGGAAGTTAAAAGATATGTAAAAAAAACTAATACTAAGCATTCAGAAAAAAGATAAAGTAATAAAAACTAACAAACCTGCTCAAAACACATTCAAACTAACTGAATTAGAGGGAAACAAGTCAAAAGTAAAACGAAACTATAATGAAAAATCCAAACTATTATAACCTTGATCCTTAGTTTACATTTTTACATTCTGCTATTTAATTTATAATATTGTGTTAATATTCAGTCGGTTAAATATGTACATTAATATATATTCATTTACAATACATTTTCTTCCCATTAAACAGTTTGATTGTGGGAAGGAAACCTCTCCGTCTCTTCATTTAAAAATGTTTATTTTCATGTCATGGGGTCAAAGAGATAGAATACATTGCATTGACTACCATTGTCTATTGGAATTAATGTCTCACTTTAATCACTACCATCTTTATATGGAGGTAACACTGTTTACCTGGTCATCTGTTGGCAATAACTTCTCTGATAGTGTGAGAAACGTAGGGACCCTGTACCAAGATGGCGGCTGAGGGTGGACATGCTAACATACCAACATGCTAACATACTGTATAGCAGGGGTCTCCAAACTATTCCACAAAGGGCAGGTGTGGCTGCAGGTTTTTGTTCCAACCAAGCAGAAACACACCAGACTTTAATCAACTCTTCAGAGTCGATTGGTCAAACTGAACTCTTGGTTGGAATAAAAACCTGTAGCCACACCAGTCCTTTGTGGAATAGTCTGTATAGTGTTCTATATCTATGTCATGGGGTTAAGATTTGTCGAATACTTCACCTTAAAATGCACTAGAATACAGGAAATTGCATCTAAGAAGTCATTTTAGGGGGGTGACATCCAATGTCTGGCCCCGCTTCTGGTTATATCTATATATTTTATTAATAAAAGGTATATAAAATTATCATGTCTATGCAATTCACAACAGCCACTGCTACATTGTAGTTATAGGATTTAAGATTTATTTTAAGAAAAATAAAATATGGAAAAAATATAAACAATTAATTTCCAAGTAAACAAAATGGCACAATGAAAATACAATCAGCCTCAAAAGCGTGGCACTATTTTAAATATAGTTTTACTGTATAAAAACGTAAACAAACCTTTAACAGATAAGAGGAGGCGAGTATTAGCAACGACCCTTTGTACGGTTCTCTACATGAGGGGAAAAACAAACAAAAACAACCCATAGTACGGTCACATTGTGATATTCCCACTACTTATAAATGTATCCTTATATTTCCAACTCTTATCCATACTTATCTAAAGTGGATGAGGATAAAATAATTATTTTCTGCTCCACTTTACTTTATGTCCTGAATCACACATTTGTTGTACTTCATTAAAATCATAACCAATGATGTGCGTTTGGAGTTTCTTTGATACGTGTTTTGTGATTTATTATCGTGTAAAAATATGTCATTATTTGGACTCTGTTTGGACTACATATCAGACGTCGCATAGCTGACATCACAGCAGAATCTTTCCCTGTAAACTTTTCTAAACCGTATACCACCTTTTCTATTTCATTCATTCAGTATCTGAACCTGCTTTATCCTCACTAGGGTCGCGGGGGTCACTGGGGGCCTAATCCAGCTACAATGGGCGAAGGCAGGGTACACCCTGTATGAGACGCCAGTTCATCTCAGGGCTGAACATATATAGACAAACAATCACTCTCACATTCACACCTATGGACAATTTTAGATTAACCAATTAATCTATCAGTGCATGTGTTTGGATGGTGGGAGGAAACCGGAGTGCCCGGCGAAAACCCACGCGGACACGGGGAGGACATGCAAACTCCACACAGAAAGGTCTGGTACGGGATTCGAACCAGGGTCCTTCCTTTTCTATTTTTCATTTGTAAATGCCTGTGTGCTTTGTGTCCCGGTGTAATCACAACACCATTTCCACATGTTCCCTCTACCGCTTCCCGGCTGACGAGAGCTTGTCCCGCATGCTGGCTCTCACTCGACCAACTATCTCTCCCCCGGAGTAGCTGCCACTTTCCACATGCCCCGATTTAAAGTGGGTTTCTCCACGTTTGATGCTCTTGCCTTCGTCCTGAAAGAAGGAGGTGAAGCTCGCCAAAGTCACAGCCATTTTCAAAGAGTTTGATGGTGAAGCTTGGTGATGACGTCATATTTGTGAGACGGACGTTGTAGTCCATTACTTACTCTGACATAAAACCTAACGTAACTTTGGATGTCTGTCCAAAGTGAGTGCTTTATCAATGTGAAAATGGATCTTTAAAATTCACACACATCATATGTGAAAACCGTAGCACATTTCAAACAGGACCAGAAAATTACTTTTATCCCTCCATTGACTCGCGTTCATTTTTTTTATGACACTTAGGTCCCATTGCCTGGAAATTGATCAATAGGCTTAGGCTCCCTATTGAAAGAGTCTTTTCAAGTTCCTGAATAAATTTGCCACTTTTATCATTTGCAGATATTGGGAGAATCGTGGAGGAAAATTCACTAACGAAAAAACTTGATAAAGGCTAAGATTTTTTCCATGAGGAAAAAATATAAATATAAGGAGAGAGAGCCCTGGAGCTAATGCTACTGAAGTGATAACTACGACCACAAATCATTACTATATCCACTTCTACCTAGGACTAGGGTTCTAGTATAGAGGATAGTATAGAGGACATGGACTATTTCACTATTTTATATTTGTTCTGTCTATGGTTCAAGTCAACGTATCGTTAGCATAATGTTAGCGTTAGCCCAATGCTATCATAATCCGTTCACATTTTTCTCTGGCAGTGTGTGTTTATGTTGGTGTTTGTTTGTCATAATATCTAGTGTAGTAGACGGGCAGGTTTTTGTGAGGGCTAGATGCAGTTGCAGTGTTGCCAACTCCCAAACAACGTAAGGAGCTAGGGGCACTTCCAAAATGCACTAGAATGCGCTAGGGTATATATATATATATATATATATATATATATATATATATATATATATATATATATATATATATGTGTGTGTGTGTGTACACTCTTATTTGACCACACTTTGTCTGACCCCTCCCCCGAGACCTCTTTGCCATGGAAGACCCTACCAGGAGTATTATAGGCTAGCCTGCTGGAATATAGCATTCCAGGTTAGCCTATAATACTCCAGACAACACAGCTCTTGGGTTCATTGGGGCACACACACCTCTCCACCACATTAAGGTGATGGTCCTAGGAGAGGATATTTTTGTTTGTTTTGTGTGTGTGTTTTAAGTGGCATTGACAATGAAGAGAGAATTTAACTGTTTGTCTCAACTAGAGAGAGAGAGGTAGATAGATAGATAGATTCTTTTTTTTTTTTTTTACCAGAGCTGCTTCTTGTCGAGTGCTTCCTGAGTAGAATCGTTGTGATATTGAGGGGACACAAACGTCCTGGGTCACAGGAGCGCGATTTGTTCCTATTGTCAATAGAAGTCTATGCAGAAGAGCCGCCTTTGAACTGGCCCCATAATGTGAACAGGATGACGGGATCATTGTCGTAACTCCGTCTATACTCGAATGGTGTGCACATCGGTGGGCCGTGCCTCAATGGAGAAGAGGAAAAAGTATGAAAAACCAGGGTTTTATCTCTAGCGCCTGTCAATAACTTTCGCCCCATCTCACCTGCAAAAAAGCACGAGATTTTGCGCCATGCGCTTTTCACAAATTTGGGTGCTATGGGTGTGTGAAAAAGCATTAAATATAGCGACAAATGCGCCAAGTTGGCAACAGTGTGCAGTTGCAGTTCTATCACTATTCACACTCTTTCCTTCCAATGCTACTGTTGTTTACTGCTGACACTGATGTACTAGCATCTAAAGGTTAAAGGTCACAACTACAGTTTAAGTCCAACATTACTTATTTGTGTTCAACATAACATTCAAACCATGGACATTTGTTTTATATCAACTCATACTGACGTTAACAGCTGCTGTTTTTGACACCGTTCATATACTGGCTCCTTTTTACTGTAGGAATAGAATCATTCTAAGAAAAATGCTAGAGACAGACTGTGGTTTCAAACATTCATCCTCAGATGTAGTGTTCTGATGTGAAGTGTCTGCTGCAGACAGAAGTGCTCTTTTTTAATGATAAAACTGGGCCCTTCATAACACTGAATAGTCTGGAGCAGTTTTCCTCTAGCTTCACTGTTAACACAGAAGGAGTGGAAGGAAATATAAGATGCTTCTGGACATTACAACAACATCCTGCTGTGTTACAATAACTGTTGGTGGTTGCTGTCATCTTTGACATTTAACTTTGGCCGCTGCAGAAGTAGGGTTACGCTCTGCTTACGTATGTCTGGTGTGAAATGTAGAAGTTGTGAAAAAGGTCCATAATTTAAAAAAGTTACTTCAGAGGGAAAATCTGTGAAGTAGAGAAACTGGGAGTATAGAGATTAAAATGATGACTTTTACCTCATGATTATACATGATTTTAATTTCATATTTAAATCATGTCATTATTTTGTATTTATTACATATCCACTAAACTCAGTAACTGTGACCTGATCAAACACATTTTCTACACACTGACTCACTTTTAAAGGATTTATTTTTAGATACTTTTGAAACTTTTCTGAATTTTTTTTTCTGGTTAAATAAGTATAATTTCATCCATGACCAAAAAACAACAACAACCAAAAACTGCAGTTTTACTTTTTACTCTTGTACTTTATTACAGCTGTACTTCTACTGCAGTACTGAATGTCAGTACTTCTACCACCTCTGTATCTTCCTAAAAATACAACAAAGAAACAGAAGTGCCCTGTTTTCATGACAGTTTTTATTCCTGTTTAATCCAGAATAAAGGTTAATTCCTCTTTCAGATGAACCATGAAAACACCTCATTCTAATCGAAAATTATCATTCACAATTAAACTGAATTCAGAATAAAGTTACTGGTTTATTCTGATTTTAATTCTGAATTCAATAATTCATCTGACATTGAAAACACTTAAATCCTCTTTAACATTATACCTGTCATTCTGCACATGCTCCTGGTCTGGTCACCATCCATCCATCCATCCATGCATCCACCCACCCACAGATTCCTAAAGACTGATCTGATCAACTGGATCAAAGAGAAGGATGAGTTTAATGGAGTTTAGGAAAGTGGGCAGTGGATCCAGTATAAACTCCAGCGTACAGAGGTTCAGTGAATGTGGTCTGGACTCTGTGGATCAGAGTCATGGTTTCAGAGACGCTGCAGAAGGACAGAATACCTGCTGTGTGATCCAGGTAAACTCCTATTGTGGACGAAACTGGACCTGGGTAAGAAGACCTGACTCTATTGTAACGAAATACAGCAGAGTTTTTGTTAGAATATAAAGACCAAGATTTGTCATTGAATCCAAATCTACATTCATCAGTGTTTCCTTTTCTCTTAATGTCCTTATATGTGACTGCGACCATAACCGTCCCACTCCACTCCACCTCCCAGTAACATCGACCAGTCAGACTCTCTCTGCTCATGACCTGAGACCAGTAACTGAACCTGTCTGGATGAGGAGGATGGTTCTGGTTCTGATCCGTACATGTTACTCTTTTATTTTCCTCAGATAGTGACAGACGTTCATTCACTGTGTTTGGATCCAGTGTGATTTGACGTGAATATGTTAAAAACTCTGCTCTGGTCACTGGTTGTTGTTGTTGCTGTTGTTGTAGTTGTTGTTGTTGTTGTTGCTGTTGTTGTTGTTGTTGTAGTAAAGCCTGTGTTTGGGTGATTCTCAGTAACATGTTGTTCCATTCCTCTGTCAGACTCAGTTGGAGTTTATCTCTGAGCTCTGACACAGCTGTGGTCACATCCTTAAAGTAACTCAGAGGACACATGTCCACGCTGAAGGAGTCTGGATCTTCACTGAGTTCACACACTGATGGATACTGGAGTAAAAAGTGGTTGTGGTCGTGCGTCTGTGACAGTTTGTCCATCTCTGCGTCTTTCCTCCTCAGCTCAGTGATCTCCTGCTCCAGCTTCGACTCCAGTTCTTTGACTCGAATCACTTCAGTTTCCTGTTTGGATCTGATCTGACGCTCCACATCACGCCTTCTTTCCTCCATCAGTCGGATCAGTTGGGTCAGGATCCGCTGGTTGTTCTCCACTGCTTGGTCAGCAGAGCGGTTGATGTTCTCCACCTGCTGTTGAAGAACCTTCACATCTTTGTGTTTGTCTTTGATTCTCTGCTGGATCTTCAGTCGACTCACCTCCAGCTCTGTCTGCCTCTCACTTCTTTCTGCTGCAGATGACACTGTGTCGTGGCCTTTATGTTCGTCCACAGAGCAGAGATAACAGATACACTGACCATCAGTGCGACAGAACATCTTCATCAGCTCATCGTGACGAGGGCAGATGTTCTCCTGGAGCTTCTCTGATGGATCCACCAGCTTGTGTTTGTTAAAGGCAGCAGATTTATAATGAGGCTGAAGGTGTTGGTGGCAGTAGGAGACCAAACACACCAGACATGACTTGACCGCTTTCACTTTCCTCCCAGTGCAGACGTCACAGACCACATCTGCAGCTCCAGCGTACACTGAAAAAAGAACACAACACATTGAATCAACTTCAAAATTGTTCTTCAATAGGTCACACATAAAAACATGTAGTTGACTTCATCAAATTCAATTAAAATTACCCAAACCCTATGCAATTTAATTTGGTTCACTGAACTAGATTTATTTATATGTGACCATAAAAAGTAAAAATTATGAGATGAAGTATAAAATCATGAGATTAAAAATTACAAATTATGAGATAAATTAAAAATCATGATAAAAATGACAAATTATGAGAAAAAGTCAAAAGTATGAGTGCATACCTGCCAACCTTTGAAAATTTTTTTGAGTAGCAACTTACCGCGTCGTAGCGGCCAGACAGCACGGCAGTTCGGCACACATTGCAGCAAGGTATATTTGTATGCCTATATTAATTATATTATTTAATTACACATCACCAGGTATATTGCAGTAGATTGTAGTTGAGTGCCCCTAAACATTGAAATTCGTGACACTGATATTTTTTTTCTGTTTTTTTCCCCTCACTTTTTTAACTCTGAAATTTAACACCTTTCAAAATTAGAGTATGTTTGAATACATTTTATACAATAACCAAACAGTCACAAATGCAATTTGTGATGACTGTGGGCCGACGTGACAGCAGTTTACAGTTAGCTGCAACATGTCTAAATCCAATCCGGTGCTGATTAAATTAAAATATTGCGTTTAGAGGAAACAAATATTCCCATCCGTGTCTGAACGGATTCATAGCCATATGTGGGCACCGAACACAGGAAGGTGTTGTCCTTCCCAAATTAAATGAAATGGTCCCACGATGATCCGAGTGTATGGGAACCCATGTAGTTCGCTGCTATCTGCCAATTAGCAGACATGCTAACCTACCGTCAGTCGGTAATATTTTCTCACACTATGGAAGCCTGCTTAATACTATTTTAGTCGTCAAATCATAATGAGCAGCAACAGTAAAGTTATAATATGAGTTAAAATACAGAGATTTTGGGTGAAGTAATGTTTGGACTGAACTTCTAAAATCATATAATCGAAGTGTTTTGGAAGCAGTTCACAATTCCCATTCCCTGCCCAATTCACATTTACCTTATCAACGGTGATTTGAGTTGTGTTCACTACTAATATAATACAGAGACGGTACCAAGACCAAGACGGGTGATGAGCCAAGTCAAAATCAGAAAGCGGACGAGGGCTGACCACCAGTTTCGCTACCTCTGTTTCAGTTGATCCACAGCTCGTACGTAGCGGACGGTCTACTCGCACTCACTGTCAGACAGGGACAGCTAAGGTTGCTATTCATGAGTTTAGATCTACATGGCTGAAAGTAACTGAACATTATTATGTATGCGGAGCCTGGCGGGCGCCGTAGGCGTGAAGTTCTCTAAGGGGATCCGGGGGCATGCTCCCCCGGTAAAAATTGCATCATTTTGGTGCATTCTGAGAGCATTATAGGGCATGATTTGACATTACAGAATGTGAAATTTGTACTTACATTTTAGAAAAATCTAGCTCATATGATCATAAAATTTTAAAATTTACTTATCACTCATCTAGGAAAATGAAAGTACTATATACATTCATTCATTATCTGAACCCGCTTTATCCTCACTAGGGTCACGGGGGTCACTGGGGCCTAATCCAGCTACAATGGGCGAAGGCGGGGTACACACTGTATGAGACGCCAGTTCATCTCAGGGCTGAACATATATAGACAAACAATCACTCTCACATTCACACCTATGGACAATTTTTTAGATTAACCAATTAACCTATCAGTGCATGTGTTTGGATGGTGGGAGGAAACCGGAGTGCCTGGCGAAAACCCACGCGGACACGGGGAGGACATGCAAACTCCACACAGAAAGGTCTGGTGTGGGATTTGAACCAGGGTCCTTCTTGCTGTGAGGCACGAGTGCTAACCACTGCACCACCGTGCCGCCCCGAAAATACTATATATGTTTGTTCAAATGTATTGTATAATTTCACTAAATAAACAATGGATAATATACAAAAGACTAGCATGGGATGCTTCCATAAAGATTACCTTATCATCTTTACACTGCTTACCACCAATTACATTGGTGGTAAGCAGTGGAACCCCCCCATCTACATTGGTGGTAATTGGTGAAACCCCCCAATCTGCATTAGTAATACCCGGGTTCACAGGTGAAGACCATCTATTTACATTGGTGGAAACAGATGGAGACCCCCTATTTACGTTGGTGGTAACAGGTGGAACCCCCAAATCTGTTGGGGGATCCGTCCCCTGGTCTCTTGTGGCCTGGGGAGCAAAGGTCTGTGTGCTGTGACCTCTTGGAGTGGAAGTAGGTATGTTATTTTGGGGAGTAGGGGTCACATTGTTGTCCTCAGTGGGTCTGTCCATTACTGTGGCTAAAACAGTCCCCCTAATCTCATCCACAACATCCTCTCTTAGTCTGGGAAATGTCCTTTTACACCATCTCAGTGCTACATTAAATGGCTCTTCCCATTCATCCCCATGAAATTCCTCAACTTTGGTCATTAATTCCTCCACAATGTCTTCATAATGCTGTTTTAAAATTAACATGGTGGTGTGAGCCCAGTTTTTAGCATTACCTATAATGTCATCACGTGTTTTCTGTGATGGCAAAGCAGGTTTAATTAAATTAGCCAACATATCTTCCATGTTAATGATTGTTCTAGGTCTTTTTTTCATCCTCAGAAACCCTCACATTGGCCCCGTGGTGAACAGCTCTAATTAAATCATGAAAGGTATGTGTAATTTGTTTAAACCGGGCCGTAGGTTTAATGTAGTCCGCCATGTTTTTTGGACCCCGCATCTCCCCCCGTTGCAGCCCGGGCGCACGGCGAAATCCTCCCCGTGTGCCCCGCACCGCCTGTGCATAAATCCGGATGAGGGGTTGGGGGCGACCGGTGGGGATAATCCTCCGGGGTGGCACTGGCTCAAGGTTGGGGTTATAGCGGTTGCGGACCCCGGCGTTGTGAAACACCGGAGCCCTAAATGCACCGTCCGTCACCCGGAGAAAATCATCCCCACCGCGGCGTCCCCCTTCCCACTCCCTGGGCGCGAAGCGGCCTGGCCGGCGTCCCCTGCGGACCACCGTCCAGCCCTCTCCGTCCGTAAAATTCTGCATTTTATTTTATATATGTATGTGTTTGTGTGTCCCGTCTTGTGTGTGTGTTCTGTAGTGTGTGTGAGTGTGCATATTTTAATTTTAACAAAGAAAAGAGAAACAAAAAGAAAAGAAAAAGAAGCTAGCTAACACGGAAATCTCCGCTGAAGCCGGGCGGAAAACTCCCGTGAAAGTCAAATAAAAATAAAAAAGTGAACCACGTTTCGACCTAAATAGGTCTTCTTCAGGTCCAAATAAAATAAAATAAACCAGAAAAAGGAAAGGGTTTTGTGGTGGTTTTCGACCGAAATAAAGCTTGAAAAAAAAATTTCGGTCAGCCGATAGATTTGACGGAACAGAAATTTCATTTTTGACGCATTTCCGTCTGTGGACGGAGATTTGACAGCCATGGATCTAGTGACTTTTCTGGTCTGCGTTCCTCTTCCGACTTGCTGACCAATTCCATTACAGCAATCTACTATTACTACTACATGGAAACGGGCGCACTGTGACCCAAAAATAAATAAATATGTTAAAAAAACAACGTTATGCGTATTTTGCAGTGATTAATCGTAGAAGCGTAGTTTGGTGTCAAAATGTGTAGTTGTTACGCAAAATGCGTACATGTCGGCAGATATGTGAGTGATAAGTTTAAAAGTTTATTCAATTAACAAATACACACAGAGAAAACCTTTGATGTCATTTCATCTCAGACTGAGAGGGGTGAGGACCAAGAGAAGGCAGAAAAACAACGCGGCTTCTCGTTCTGAATTCAAATGGACCTCACTTCCTGGTTTCTCCTCTAGCCAAAGAGTTTTGTTAAACACAAGCCCCGCCCACTGACATCACTCACTGAACAGGAAGAAAGGGCATGTGGTTAAATGGGATTGGTAGGTTGGGGGAGCGTCATATTACACAGTTTCATGAGAACACCTCATTGGTCAAATTGCCTCTAGGGCGTGACCCATTCAGAGGCGGGAAAATATTAAGCTGAGACAAAGGAATTCTTAACATTCTTTTGTTCACTTAGTGGAAAATTTCTACTTCAGGAATTAAAAATACATACATACTGGTATATTTACTTCACAATGAGATAAAAAGTCAAAAGTATGAGATAAAAAATCAAAAGTATGAGATAAAAAGTCAAAAGTATGAGATAAAAAGTCAAAATTGAATATAAATTTTTAAGTTGATTCAGGGTTTTACTTTTTTCAGCGTCACCATCTTCATCATCATCATCCTCATCGTCAGGTCCCAGTCCAGTCTTCTTCAGCTCTTCCACTAAATCTGCCAACATGGTGTTTTTGTCCAGGACAGGCCTGGGTGTGAAGGTCCGTCTGCACTGAGGGCAGCTGTAGATCTGCTTCATATCTTCTCCATCCCAGTGGTTTTTAATACAGCTCACACAGTAGCTGTGTCCACAGGGAAGACCCACCGGATCCTTCAGTAGATCCAAACAGATGGAACAGGAAAATCTTTCCTCATTCAGATTAAGTGCTTTCTGCGCCATTTGTGTCTCGAGTTAAGTTTCACTTTGACTGAAACCAGTCTGAGCTCTGATCTGTACACGTGCAGTGTTTCCTGGACCTGCCTCATGTTGGCTCCGCCCACCCGGAGGTCATGTGACCACAGAGTGGAGTCACATATGAAGAAACAGCTGAGTCACAAAGAACCGGTTCTGTCCCAAACACAGAGGACGGAGACACAGGGTTTATGTTCAGTTAATGAGACATTTGACTGAAAAGACACTTTTTATTCACTTTTCTATATTTAAATTTTCTAATTTCTCCATATTTTAAAGCAGCTCAAACACTATCAGCAGTGATGGTCCAGGGACAGGAGTGTCTCAATAACTCATGCTTATCAGTGAATGTTAAAAACCTGTTGACAATGTTAAAGCACCTTTGTATTGAAGTAGAAGTACAGCTACTTGTGTGAAAAAATACTCTAGTAAAAATAGAAGTACTGATTCAACATCTCCACTAAAGTAAAAGTAAAAAAATAACATTTCTCATTTGTAATAAAGTACAAAAGTAAAACTGTTTTTTTTTTTTGTCACAAACGCAATAATACTTATTTAACCAGGAGAAATCTGAAAAGTTTCAAAATTATGAATAAAACCTGTTAGTTACTGTGTAGATAATGTGTCTGATCAGGTCAGTTAGTCAGTTTAGTGGATATGGAGGAAAAAAAGTCACAATTGACATAAAAAGTCATCATGAGAACAAAAAAAGTTATAAATAACAGATAAAAATGCATAATTTTCAGAGAAAAATCAAAGTTGTAAGATAATAATCATATAACAGTAATACATAAAGTTACAGTTCCTCTCCTCCAATGATTTTATGATAATTATTTTATTATTATTATCACATCTGTTTAGTTTAAAAAAGCAATGAGTCTATTCTGAGAATATAAAGACTATAAAGTACAAATATTTATATAAATATAAAGACTATAAAGTACAAATATTTATATAAATATAAAGAGTATAAAGTACATATATTTATATAAATATAAAGACTATAAAGTACAAATATTTATATAAATATAAAGAGTATAAAGTACATATATTTATATAAATATAAAGAGTATAAAGTACATATATTTATATAAATGTAAAGAGTATAAAGTACATATATTTATGTAAATATAAAGAGTATAAAGTACAAATATTTATGTAAAAGTCTAGGCAGTAAAAGTAAAAAGTTTCCCTAAATAAATACTCTAGTAAAGTACAGATACCTAAAAAATCTACTTAAGTACAGTAATCCTTGTACTTGTACTTGGTGTCTTCCACCTTTGATGATGTTTTCCAAACAGATGAGTGTAGATCCAACACTCTGGTGTTTATCTGGGAGGAGAGGAGCTGGAGTTGGTCTGTGAATTTAAATACCTGGGAATAGTTCTAGATCTGACAGGAAATACATCAACAAAATGTGTAAGTGTTAAATTGGTTGGTAAACTTCAGGCAGATCAGGAACTCACTGACAGATACAGCAGCATTAATGTGTTTAGAATAGAATAGAATAGAATAGAATAGAATAGAATAGAATAGAATAGAATAGAATAGAATAGAATAGAATAGAATATGTGTAACAACAGCATAGAACATGGTGCAGTAACAAGCTGCCTCTTACAGGCACCAGGTAAAATGACTGTGAAGGAGAATGAACAGAAACATGTCAGTGGACACTTAGCATTTAGCATCACACATTTAACACATGACACATGACATGACTCAAGGTCCATGAGATGGAGTTTTTTCTTCTTGGGACACAATGTGAAGACAGAGGTATAAACAAAGATAGAGCACAGACATATGAGCCCAGAGACATGCACACATCCCAAGTTCCAAAAACTCATTTCAGGGAGATGTTTATCGACCCTTCCACCCCCCCCCACCCCCCCTCTCTGAATTATTGAACAAAAATATGTAATTCATGAGTTAAAAATTGCAAGAAAATTATAGTTTTTTGTGCCCAGACCAGGGCTATAAATGAAAGGCCTATTGGAGTCCAGAGGTCACATGACCCACATGACCCACATGACCCACACACTATTGAACAAAAACATGTAATTTGAGTAAACATTTGCTAGTTAAATTAAATTAATACTTATTAATTATTAATTAATTCATGTATTTATTTCTACATTTGAGATGAATATACAATTGATTTAATGGAGAAAAGTTTGTTTTGTTTTGTTTTGTTTAGTTTTGCCGATCGATTTATTTTGTGACGGTCCCTAAACTCTCTGACAGTAAGGCAGTGTGTGTCCACTCCTGGAGCCTCTCCAGTAGATAAGGCTGAGTAGAAGGTGCACATGTGTCAAATATCAGACTGAAGCAGCTCAGCAGCAGAAGTTTGATCAGAGAGTCGGTGGAGACATGTCTGCACACTCTCACAGTGTTAAAAAAAACTCCCTCACATAGTCCCAAATCCAGAATATTTTATCTGACTCTCAGGCATCAGTGAACTATTATCGAAATCAGGGAGAATTCTGGAACTTCCAGTTCCATGTCCAGACTTCCCAAGTCTGGACATGTCATCCTGCTCTAGGACAAAAATGAACCCCTTTCAGGGTCATACTCAGGGACGGACTGGCCATTGGGCAATGTGGGCAAATGCCACTGTGGCCGTTTGGTGATGCGGCCGCTCGCAGCTTTCGGCCGCATCACCAAACGGCCACAACAGGCGGCATCACAAACAAATAAATAAATGAAAATATAAAGCGGAGCGGAGCGGCCGCATCAATAGGCGGCCGCAAATAATTAGGCTGAATGAATGAATGAATGAATGAATGAATGAATAAATAAATAAATAAAGCGGACCGGCTGCATCGATAGGCGGCCGCAAATCAATAAATGAATAAATAAAAATAATAAAAAAATAATAAAGCGGAGCTGAAGGCGGCCACAAAAAAGAGGGGGAAAAGCAAACAAACAAAACAGCCAGTTAACCCTGACAAATAATAGGCCTACTAAACTAAATAATAATAATGACAGTTTTTTTCCTACAAAGGACAAATGGCTGAATCTGGGAAAAGCGCAAATATTGTGGAGTTATTCTCTAAAAAGCCTGTGCCCGACAATGTGCCCACAAATGTGGCCTCTCTCTATCAAAATTGCCAGGGCCTCTTTTTGGTGCCAGTCCGCCACTGGTCATACTACACCCTTAAAATAGACTTCACCCACACATCCCTCATGTCCCCTGCAGATGGACCTTCCTCAGTTCATCAACCTCTGTCCTCAGTCCAGATGAAACTCTGTCCCGTGATGAAATCTAATCTGTGAATCTCCAGATCGATTCAACAGATCAGTTCCCAAACTTAGACTGAGCCGCTACACAGTAAATTTTGCAGTGTTAAATCAACACTTAGAGAGTTAATTTGGAGACAATGGGACCAAATACACTCTAGAAGAAGTTAAATAAACTCTCTAAGTGTTGATTTAACACTGCAAAATTTACTGTGTACGCAGCTAATCTGTCCCACACAGTTCACAACATTGTCCTGGGACTGGGTCATCGACAGCTTTAGTCTGGTCATAGTGTCCGTGAGTTCTGTGAGGAGCACCCGAATCTAGTCACGCAGCATCATTGGCCCTTTCGGTGCTACGATATTCCCAACTTTGCGATGGATGAACATTCCCCCCAGGCCAAAAGTGAAAGTTCCCGCCATGAATCCAAATATGTACACATCTTCTATGTCCTCGATGGACAGAGGTGTCAAACATACAGCCTGCTTTACCCAGACAGGCTGGTCCCTCAGGGACAGTCTGGTTCTCCTGGACCAGGTTTCCTTGATGAGTAAATAGAATTGATTGCATTAAATTCCCAATTGATTAAATCCATGGTTTAGACGAAGACAGGTCAAAGGTTGAAGGAAGAAAAATTCATAAGACATGTGACTAGCCATGAACAGACTTGGTATGTAAGATAGGTTATAAAAATGACAAAAACAGATGTAAGAGAGAGAGAGAGAGAGCGAGTGAGAGAGAGAGAGAGAGAGAGAGAGAGAGAGAGAGAGAGAGAGAGAAAAGGAACTCAGTGTCTGTACTTCCCCCAGCATTGTATCTCCTAGTGCAGCTTAGACTGAACTGTGACTTCAGTCTGTTTTTAACTAACCTGACCATAGTCTTTGTCAAACAGGAATGTTTTCAACCTAATTTTAAATGTAGAGACTGTGTCGACTTCTTTAATATTAAATAGAAGCTGATTCCATAAGACAGTAACCATGGTAACTAAAGGCTCTAGCTCCTACTGTACTTTTAGAAACCCTGGGAACTTTCAATAAACCTGCATTCTGAGAACGAAGGGTTCTATTGGGTTGGTACGGAACCAGATCATCTTTAAGATAAGAGGGGCCCATACCATTAACCTCTGACCCCTGACCCCTGACCCCTAACCCTAACCCATACCATTAATGGTTTTATATGTAAGGAGGAGGATTTTAAATCTAATTCTAAACTCTACTGGAAGCCAGTGAAGGGTTTGGAGCACAGGGGTGATAGGGTCAGGGGTCAGGGTTTTAGCACAGGGGTGATCTGTTTGATCCTCTTAATAATCTTGCTGCTGCATTTTGAACCAGTTGAAGCTTTTTAAGGAATATTTAGGACAAGTAAGGAATTACAATAATCATTTTTAGACAGAATATTCCTAATTTTGGCTAATGTTGCACAAGTGAAAAAAGGCTGTTCTGCATGTCTGGTTAATGTGTCCTGACCTCTGACCCCTGACCCTTTGAATGAAAGATCTGGATCAAATAAAACTAAATTTTTAACTGTGGCACTGGGTGTTCCACTTAAGTTGTCCAGAGTAACTATGTGGTCAGGTAGGGAGTCTCTCGCATTTTTAGGACCAATTATAACGACTTCAGTTTTTTCAGGGTTCAATAAAAGATAATTGGCACTCATCCAAGTCTTTATGTCTTGTACACAAGTACTTAGTTTATCTATTTGTCTGGTCTGATCAGGTTTAATCGATAAATATAGCTGTGTGTCATCCGCATAACAATGAAAATTAATGCCATGATTTCTAATGATGTTACCTAAAGGGAGCATATATAGTGTAAACAAAATAGGCCCAAGGACTGACCCTTGAGGAACGCCATAATTAACTCTGGAGGACTGCGATGATTGTTGATTAATGTTAACAAATTGTTATGGATTAGATAAATATGATTTAAACCAGCAGAGGGCTGCTCCTCTAATACCTATATCACATTCTAATCTGTGCACTAAGATACTGTGGTCAATGGTGTCAAAGGCTGCACTAAGGTCTAATAACACCAGGACCCATATTAATCCGATGTCAGCGGCTAATAATAAGTCATTAGTAACTTTAACTAACGCTGTTTCAGTGCTATGATGGGCACGAAAGCCAGACTGAAACTGTTCAAATAAACTATTATCCTGCAGGAATTGGCACAGCTGTTTAACTATTACTCGTTCTAAAACCTTTGACAGGAAGGACAAATTGGATATAGACCTAGAATTGGCTAAAATGTCAGGATCTAGGGTAGGCTTTTTCAGAATTGGTTTAATAACAGCATATTTAAATGACTGCGGCACATATCCAGTAATTAATGACGTGTTAATTATATTTAGGACGGTGCTAATAATTAGGGGCAGAATCTGTTTAAAGAGATTTGTTGGGATTGGATCTTGTCATGACCTCTGCTCTGTTGACCTTTACCCCAGTACTCTCCACACTCACCTGGTCCCGCACTGCGCAGCTGCAAGCCGTTCCTCATCTGTGGCTATAAAAGCAGTAAGGCTTGCAGTTGCCAGTGTCACCTCCATAACCCGGACATTCATCATCACCACGGACTGGCTGTTCTATGCCCAGATTTTGTCTCCGTCTTGTCTTTATGTTGCTTAGTTTGTTAATAAATTATTTTTCCCTTCAGCACTGTGCATTGGAGTCCTCACTCACCTCACCCTGATCCTGACAGATCTAAGAGGCAGGTGGCTGATTTGGAAGACACGATAATAATTAATCACAGGGTTTCTTTGGATTAATTTTGATTAATCATGATCAAAACACTTCATGTTGATCAACTGTTCTGTTCTGTTGCATAAAACATAAACGAATTCCAAATATATTCAAAACTCTTTGAAAATACAGAAAAAACACCCCCTAAAAGTGAAAAAAATCTAATCAATCAATCAAACTTTATTTCTATAGCATTTTTCATACATGTAGCACAAAGTGATTTACAGCAGTTGTAGGAACAAGTTAAAAGATTTACAGAATTTAAAAGAATTAAATAAATAAATAGTAAATACATGAAATTGAAAAATGAAAAAATGTTAAAAGTAAAATTTAACTAAAAGCTAAGTTACAAAGGTAGGTTTTCAGTTTAACCTTAAAAATATGAACAGTGTCAGTGGACCTCACATCGACTGTTCCATAATTTATTATTATTATTATTATTATTAATATAAACAGTGTCAGTAGACCTCAGATCGACTGTTCCATAATTTATTATTATTATTATTATTATTATTATTATTATTATTATTATTATTATTATTATTATTATTATTATTATTATTATTAATAATAATATAAACAGTGTCAGTAGACCTCAGATCCTCAGGTCGACTGTTCCATAGTTTGGGGAAATAAAAACTGAATGAGGCGTCACCATGTGTTTTAGTTTACGTAGTAAAGTTTAAATGAACACACTGGGAAAAACTGAGGAAACAACAGTAACTCTGGGATGAATGAGGGTCAAAGGTCACCAAAAGCATCATGGGTAGCTCCCTCGTAACCAATGGGATGATACGTACATTACATATGTGATGTATTTACGAACATTACGCAGTTACGTACAGTAATGTATTTATGTCTGTATGTATTTATGTTTCGTAAATCTATGTGAAATCCACCTATTAATGTGTTAATTTTCACAGCTTTATTTTAAATACATGTTTCTTTGCTTTAAATCTTAAACACACGGTGTCCGGCTCAGTAGATGTTTTTGTTACTCCATGTTGTTCACAAATGTTTAAAAATGTTTAAATTATTTTTTAAATGTTTAAAATGTAAGAAAAACATAGTTAAGTTAAAAGAAAAAAGTGTTTAAAATAAAGCTGTGAAACTCTTGTCCCCAACAGAGGACAAAAAGACTTTTCTGTGTCTCAGGAGGATAAAGCTGTTAAAAATCTGATGGTGTTATTTGTTGTGGGGGACAGATGTAGTTTAAAGTGTCCACCAGCAGAGGACAGTATTTAGACGTCCACTGCTCTGCCTGTAGACCAGTGGTTCTTCACTGAACCTCCACCACTTTCATCTGCACATTCACCAAACACTTCTTTATTGAAAAAGAAAATAGGATTTTTTTGTATGTTTTACTGGTGTTACCCTAACCCTACCTCTACTGCTAACCATAACTCTAATGCTAACTATAATACTAACCATAACTCTAATGCTAAGCATAATGTTATTGCTATCCCTAACTCTAATGCTAACCCTAATGCTAATGCTAACTCTAATACTAACCCTAACTCTAATGCTAACCCTAACTCTAATGCTAAGCATAATGTTAATGCTAACCCTAACTCTAATGCTAACCATAATGTTAATGCTAACCCTAACTCTAATGCTAACCCTAATGCTAATGCTAACTCTAATACTAACACTAACTCTAATGCTAACTCTAATGCTAACCCTAACTCTAATGCTAAGCATAATGTTAATGCTAACCCTAACTCTAATGCTAACTCTAATGCTAACCATAATGTTAATGCTAACCCTAACTCTAATGCTAACCCTAATGCTAACTCTAACCCTAACCCTAACTCTAATGCTAACTCTAATACTAACCATAACTCTAATGCTAAGCATAATGTTATTGCTAACCCTAACTCTAATGCTAACCCTAATGCTAATGCTAACTCTAATACTAACCCTAACTCTAATGCTAACCCTAATGTTAATGCTAACCCTAACTCTAATGCTAACCCTAATGCTAATGCTAACCCTAACTTTTTTTAATCACATTATTTTGATGTTTTTATTGCCTTATTTTCTTTCTGTGTGGAGTTTACATGTTCCCCTCGTGTCTGCGTGGGTTTTCTCCAGGTACTCTGGCTCCTCCCACCATCCAAACACATAGGTTAACTGGTTAATCTAAAATTGGCCATAGGTGTGAATGTGAGAGTGATTGTTTGTCTATATACGGCTGTGGTTCAGTTGGTAGAGTGGGTCGTTCAATGACCGAGAGGTTGGCGGTTTGCGTCCCGGCTCTGGCTGTCCACATGTCAAAGTGAAGACACTGAACCCTTAGTCTCCCAGTAGGACTGACAGAACCTTAGGAACCTACTGGTGTGTGAGTGTGTGTGAATGGGTGAATGTGAAGCTTTGAACCAAAAGGTGGAAAAGAACTATAGAAGTGAAGAACATTTACCATATATGTTCAGCCCTGAGATGAACTGCAGACTCATACAGGGTGACTTCTGACCCCGCCTTCACCTGCTAGAGCTGGATTGGGCCCCCAGTGACCCGTGTGACCCTGGTGAGGATAAAGTGGGTTCCGATGACGAGACAAGATAATATATTATTATTTATTTATTTTAATTATTTTTTATGTATTCATTCATATCTTTTCATTTAATGTAGTTTTCTAATTTGTATTACTATTATTTTTAATTTATTTTGTTTAAAAAAAGGAAAAAGATGTGTTTACACTCACTACTCAAAGGAAACTTCATAAAAAAATTGGGTCCTCATGAGACATTTAAAACAAGTCTGTGTGTGTGTGTGTGTGTGTGTGTGTCCACAGACACATATCACCATGAAGTTACATGGACATATACATATAGATACTGTGCATCAGATGCAATGATCCATTTAAGTAAAGGTCAAAGGTCAAAGCCATACTTAGCAGAAAGGTCAAATTCACACTATTGGCTCTAATTCAAGAACAGGTTGTCATAGAAACTGGAGATTGACACAAAATAGGGCCGAGATTAGACATTCTCTGAATACTAGTTATTGATTGTATTTGTTATTAATTTTCTGAACCTGCTTTATCATTACTTGGGTCATGAAAAATAAAATATAATTTTATACATGCAAATAGTAAAACGTATTTATACAGTTGTTTTCCACCTTCATGGTGCATGTAGCAACCGCTAACACTGACCAACAACTGATGAAAGTAGTTTGCTATGGTGCACAGCTGTTAGCAGTGACAACGCTAGCGCATTGACGCTATTGAAAGAAAGTAGCTCCAAGAAATTAAGAGGTGTGAGTTTTTGTTCAGTGACAGTTTTGTTATGTCAATAAATCACTCATTCCAACACATACTGTTTTGAGAAGAAACATTTTATTTTGTTGACCCCAGGAAACCTGCCGGGACTACTTTGGCTTTGACCAAAACCGGACCAGAACTGGGCTCATAGGACACTGTGGGGGGTAAGTCAGTGTGGGTGCACCAGAGTAAAGGGGCGGAGTCAGAAGAGAGGGGCGGGGTCAGTGTGGGTGCAACAGAGTAAAGGGGCGGAGTCAGAAGAGAGGGGCGGAGTCAGTGTGGGTGCACCAGAGTAAAGACACTGATGACAAACACATTCATATAAAAAAATACTGAACTGTCCCTTTAAGAATCAGTGCTTTAACTATTTCTTTCTTTACTTCAGTTTTTCCAGTTGTAGTTAAACAGGAAGTAAATAAAGTGTGTTACATGTAAATATAATCCTACTGTCTGGAGATGTGTGTGTGTGTGTGTGTGTGTGTGTGTGTGTGTGTATTCCTGTCTTTATGGGGACAATGAAATGTTTACACAGTCACGTCATGAGACCTCTGACACTATGTGGACCAAAATTCAGGTCCCCACGAGGGTTAAATATAAAAGTAGGTAAAGTTTGTGTGTATTATGCAGATTTATACAAATGATGTCCCCTATTAACATGTTTTTTTTATGGAAGTCTCCATAAAGCATGAGGGAAACATGTGTAAAGCGACACATATATTTTTCAAAGGTTTAAAGATGACTTTACTTTTTCCTTTTTATTTTAGTTTTAGATTTTAGATTTCTGTTTTGTATGTTTTAAATAAAATAATATTTAATTTTTTTAAAAAGATCTTTACGTTTTCTATGTATTTAATTTTTTATTTAATTTTTTTTTCATTTCATAATTTTTTAATATATATATTTTTATATTTTTAATTTAAAAAAGATATTTATTTATTTATTGTTTACACTCATTAACTAATGGATAATTTACGTACAAGTGATTATTACAAACTTGGTCCTCATGAGACATTTAAATCTGTGTATGTGTGTGTGTCTATCCCAATCTTTATGGGGACATTGATATGGTTACATAGTCACACCATGGGGACCACTGACACTATGGGGACCAAAATTCAGGACCCCACAAGGGTTAAATATAAATAAAGGTCCCCACAAGTAAAATAGAAATAATGTGGCCCTATAAATACATTAATTAATTTCCTTTTTTTCAGAAGTCCCCACAAATCATTGGGGAAACGGGTGAAAAAGGGAAACCTGTTTTTTTAAGATCTTTACTTTTTAAAAATTATTTATTTTTATGTAGTTTTTTAAATTATTTTTTTCGTTTTGTATTACTATTAGTATTATTATTGTATTACTATTATTATTGTATTCATTGGTTAGTTATTATTTATTTGTATTAATTTGTATTCATTAATTATTAATTTATTTAAATTTTTATTATTATTATTATTTTACGTAGTATTAATAAGAAGAGTAGGTTTAGCTCATTAGCAAGTAGGTTTAGCTGGTTAGCAGAGTGGGTTTAGCTGTTTAGCAAAGTGGGTTTAGGTCGTTAGCAGAGTGGGTTTAGCTGGTTAGCAGAATGGGTTTAGGTCGTTAGCAGAGTGGGTTTAGCTGGTTAGCAGAATGGATTCAGCTCGTTAGCAGAGTGGGTTTAGTTTGTTAGTTAGCAGAGTAGGTTTAGCTTTTTAGCAGCATAGGTTTAGCTCGTTAGCAGAGTAGGCTTAGCTTGTTAGCAGTGTGGGTTTAGTTCGTTAGCAGAGTAGATTTAGATTGTTAGCAGAGTAGATTTAGCTTGTTAGCAGAGTGGGTTTAGCTCGTTAGCAGAGTAGATTTAGCTTGTTAGCAGAGTGGGTTTAGCTTTTTAGCAGAGTAGATTTAGCTCGTTAGCAGAGTGGATTTAGCTCGTTAGCACTTGTCAGAGAAAAAAGGTGTTTTTCTTTCAACATGTAACAGAATACGCTCTCATTGTCCCACTGCATCTTTTTCACAAATGCATGTTTACATTGGGGTTTTCTAAAAAGTACTTTTCCACTCGGCGAGATGACATTTGGCTAACGGCTACTGGTCCAATCATCAAACCACATCTTGTGCAAGACGAGCGTGGTAGCAACATTTGCACCTTGTTTCCAGCCGTTCTAACGACACCTCCACTGGAATGGAGTGTTTATAGTCTGACTGATTGAGGGCTTCCTTAAAATCTGGCCCAAACCTAAACACAATGTGTTTCTTCACTCATCCACACCCAGTGGAACACACTCAGTCCTGTGTGGACGGGATTCGAGAATATTCAAATTGGAAACACACTTTGTTGTTGTATACATTCGGTGTCAGACTGTCGCTGTGACTAATACAGTCGGAGCTACGTTCACATCTGAACCTAAACTATTTTATAAAACTAAACTATTTTATATTAACAGCTGCTGGTCTGTGAAAACTTTACACATCTGTGAATAATATGTACAGAC
This sequence comes from Siphamia tubifer, assembly GCA_020466265.1. Classification (NCBI taxonomy): domain Eukaryota; kingdom Metazoa; phylum Chordata; class Actinopteri; order Kurtiformes; family Apogonidae; genus Siphamia; species Siphamia tubifer. Next base: position 46,290,921 of record CM035799.1, on the reverse strand, counting down.
TGAAAATGTTCCTGTTGCACTGTCACAAAATGTTTGACAATTCCCTTTATAGGTTGGAAAAGCACAATCTACCCCTGTTACCCCTGTTACCCCTGCAGGCTCCTGTGGCCAATCATTCAGATGTGCACATCAAACAAGTTACTAGTAAGAACTACTATTCAGAGAATGTCTAATCTCGTCCCTATTTTGTCCAGTTTCTATGACAACCTGAATTAGAGCCAATAATGTGATGTGATCTTTCTGAGAAATGCCACCTTGACCTTTGACCTTTACTCAAATGGGTCATTACATCTGAGTTATAGCATATGTCACACACACACACACACACACACACATACACATAGACTTGTTTAAATGTCTTATGAGGACCTAATTTTTTAATCAAGTTTCCATTGAGTAGTGAGTGTAAACACATATTTCTCCTTTTTTTAATAAAATAAAATAAAAATAATAGTAAAAAATATTTGAAAACTACATTAAAAAAATAAGAAATATGAATAAATAAATAGAAAACTTCAAAAAATGTAAAAAAAATTAAAATATGTTGCATGGTGCACCTGCTGACTGTCACCCAGGTATTTCCACCAAAGGGAGAAAACTCGTGTCTTTACTTGATTTGTTGCGTAGCGTTGTGTTTCAGGTTAAACACTAAAGAACCACTGACATTAACCCTTTATATGACTGTGTCATTTATAAATAATATAATGACACAAACCTCTAACCAATTATATTCGACCATAAATGTGTCACCTAAAATACTGTCTAACCAATAAAAGCACAGATGATTTAGTACAGGAGAGTAGTGTCATGATAAGTCCATTTTTAAACTATAAAAACACACAAATCACCAATAAAACTACATAAAGTCAATTTTTAAACTATAAACACACACATAAATCACCATTAAAATTATATTAAATCAATTTTTAAACTATAGAACACACAGAAATCACCAATAAAACTACTGCTAGCATTGTCGCTGCTAACAGCTGTGCATCTTATCAAACTACTTTCATCAGTTGTTGGTCAGTGTTAGCGGCTGCTACGTGCAGGCGCACAGCTGTTAGTAGTGACAACGCTAGCGCATTGATCGCTATTGAGAGAAAGTAGTTCCAAACAATTACGAGGTGTGAGTTTTTGTTCCATGACAGTTTTGTTATGTAAATAAATCACTCATTCCAACACATACTGTTCTGAGAAGAAACACGTTTTATTTTGTTGACCCCAGGAAACCTGCCGGGACTACTTTGGCTTTGACCAAAACCGGACCAGAACTGGGCTCACAGGACACTGTGGGGGGTAAGTCAGTGTGGGTGCACCAGAGTAAAGACACTGATGACAAACACATTCATCTGAAAAATACTGAACTGTCCCTTTAATAAACCGAAAATCAAAGGTCATTAATTAATCTCCTCCAACATTATTTGGGGGAGAAAATTCTATTCACTGTGTGTGTGTGTGTGTGTGTGTCCACAGAGACACATCATGCTATATACATGCTCATATAACTATAGATAATGCGCATCAGATGCAATGATCCATTTGAGTAAAAGGTCAAAGGTCAAGGTCCCAATGAGCAGAAAGGTCGAAATCACATTATTGGCTATAATTCAAGAACAGGTTGTCATAGAAACTGGAGATTGACCCAAAATATGGAAGAGATTAATTCAGTTCATTTTAATTAGTTTTAAAAGCGGAGTTGGTGTTTTTTATTAGTTTTTTCATTTTTCCTGAAATAATTAGTTTTACTTTAGTTTTGTATTAGTTTAATTTTTTTTCATCTATCAAAAGAAATCTCCAAATACCAATTAATTTGTTTATGAATTTTCTTGCCATAGAGGGTTAAAATAAAATGTACACTTCAGGTCACTGTGATAAGACCAGCTAATATTTTTGGGGTGAGAAAAACTCAGGTAAAAAAATTCCTTTGGTTTCCACTGGGTCAACACCAAAAGAATTTAAGTCCTAGAAAGTTACACATCGCTGCTTCACTACTGGGGCTGTGCAAACGTTTGTGTACAATCTGTCCTGAAGCTACTGGAATGAGTCATAGTAATAGCATGACATATTTGTTTGCACATAGTTTGTTTCCTGTTGTGACTTCACTGCCTCGGCTCCAAAAGCCTCTTATCAACCATCGCTCATGTTCATATCAACGTTGTACCTGGAAATTTATCTGGAAGCAGCACCTGCTCAAAGTACTCCCATTCTGTACTGCAGTACAAGTACAGCTACTCATGTGAAAAAATACCATGGTAAAAGTAGTAGTACTGATTCAACTGATTTCGTCGTCGTCTTCCGCTTACCCGGGTCCGGGTCCAGGTCGTGGGGGCAGCAGCCCCAGCAATGAAGCCCAGACTTCCCTAACCCCAGCTCCTCCAGGGGAACCCCGAGGCGTTCCCAGGCCAGCCGAGAGAGATAATCCAGTGTGTCCTGGGTCGGCCCCGAGGTCTCCTCCCGGATGGACATGCCCGGACCACCTCCCCAGGGAGGCGTCCAGGAGGCATCCTCACGAGATGCCTAGCCACCTCACCTGGCTCCCCTCAAATTCAACTGATTTACTGAATTAAAAAATAAAATAAAATAAAATAAAAAAATAAATAATACTAATACAGTTCCAGAAGCGGTTTCATACCAAATTTTTCGTAAATTGAGGAGCATTTTCATGTAAACGGCCTGATTCGTTCCAAGGCCCCAAATACTACCCCTCAAACCCTTTAAAAACTCTAAAAATTTACCAATTTTGTAGGAAATATGTGTCAAAAGTAAAAGAAAATGTAATGTAATGTAAATGTATATTTTATATGTAATTTATTGGTCTCAGTTGGTAAATGTTAACTTAACTTACGTCATCTGGCTGCATTACGCGACGCTCACAACCATCTGAGTAACACAGCGATCAAATCTATTTCCAAACGAAGGAGCCAATCAGTGTGTCAGAGTGGGACTACCCTGGTGTGACGTAAAGAAAAAACAACGGCAGTGTAATCTGTTCAGATACACAACAATGGCAACGTGTCTTAGGTATCCCAGGGTCCATATGGACTGGACTATTTCCAGTGTTTTGTCTTAGGACTGGACTATTTCCAGTATTTTGTGTATGGACTGGACTATTTCCAGTGTTTTGTCTACGGACTGGACTATTTCCAGTGTTTTGTCTATGGACTGGACTATTTCCAGTGTTTTGTCTATGGACTGGATTATTTCCAGTGTTTCATCCAGGGACTGGACTATTTCCAGTGTTTTGTCTAGAGACTGGACTATTTCCAGTGTTTTGTCTACGGACTGGACTATTTCCAGTGTTTCATCCAGGGACTGGACTATTTCCAGTGTTTTGTCTACGGACTGGACTATTTCCAGTGTTTTGTCTATGGACTGGACTATTTCCAGTGTTGTGTCTACGGACTGTACTATTTCCAGTGTTTTGTCTACGGACTGGACTATTTTCAGTGTTTCGTCTACGGACTGGACTATTTCCAGTGTTTTGTCTTAGGACTGGACTATTTCCAGTGTTTTGTCTTAGGACTGGACTATTTCCAGTGTTTTGTCTTACTGGACTATTTCCAGTGTTTTGTCTTAGGACTGGACTATTTCCAGTGTTTTGTCTTACTGGACTATTTCCAGTGTTTTGTCTTAGGACTGGACTATTTCCAGTGTTTTGTCTTAGGACTGGACTATTTCCAGTGTTTTGTCTTAGGACTGGACTATTTCCAGTGTTTTGTCTTAGGACTGGACTATTTCCAGTGTTTTGTCTTAGGACTGGACTATTTCCAGTGTTTTGTCTATGGACTGGACTATTTCCAGTGTGTTGTCTTAGGACTGGACTATTTCCAGTGTTGTGTCTATGGACTGGACTATTTCCAGTGTATCGTCTATGGACTGGACTATTTCCAGTGTTGTGTCTATGGACTGGACTATTTCCAGTGTTGTGTCTATGGACTGGACTATTTCCAGTGTTGTGTCTATGGACTGGACTATTTCCAGTGTTTTTTCTTCCACATGTTCATTCATTAACAGATGAACAGAGGACGACTGTGGAAGAGTTTGTTAATAAATGATGTTTTCTTTCTTCTTCTGACCAGGTTTGTCAACAGTTTGATCTATCAGATGGTTCCACTGGTGGGTACAGAAATAGTACCAGTGCAGAAGCCCATGGTTACTGTGGTACCCCCCCCTGGACAAGCACATCCACAGGTAGTGTTCTGTAGCCCTGAGTCATGACTGAAGGATAAATGTAGAACCATGCTTTAGTACCATGTTTACAGAACCACTGGGTGGACATGGTACTAGAGCAGGTACTAAATAAACATCATATATAAATGTTCAGTTTAAACTCTTCTGTTGATGTGTTTATACCTGATGAAAACTATTTTCGCAGATTAAGCGGCTTGACTTCAACATGAGTGGATGAAGCGACGCCTCAGTCAGATGATGGACAGAATATTCATCTGATCACATGCAAGGATTTTAGACGAGGCCCCTCCTCTGAAAACAGATCTTTTGTGGAAGAGTCCCAGATGGTATTGTGAAATACCATGTGGCGACAGTCAGGTTAGGTAAATGTGTCTTCACTGACTGAACATTAAACATTAAACCATTCAAATGAACCAGACATGTGGGTCATTTTCATACCAGACATGTGGGTCACTTTCATACCAGACATGTGGGTCATTTTCATACCAGACATGTGGGTCACTTTCATACCAGACATGTGGGTCACTTTCATACCAGACATGTGGGTCACTTTCATACCAGACATGTGGGTCACTTTCATACCAGACATGTGGGTCACTTTCATACCAGACATGTGGGTCACTTTCATACCAATGTGTTTGTTTTAACTATTACTTTCACCTTCAACAATGTTTGTTGACGGACGTTTTGTGAAACATTGTTCCAAAGATGAGTGACTTTGCCCACTTTTCATGTGGGTCGCTGCTTTTAATGCATCCTTTTGCTTCAATATTGTACCGATGGTAGATGGGTTTCTTCCATATTCACCCTACTCCACCTGCTGCTGGGTCATTTTGAGGGGGCACATACTTTGACCCGCCTTCTTTTTATTGACTTTTCCTCTGCTTTTAATTGTATCCAACCACACATTTTTTTTAGTGGACTTTTGAACTGACCGTTCCAAGAGGGTGAAGGTCAATGGTGTTTTATCTAATGTACTTTTATCCTCCACTGGTTCACCACAGGGCTGTGTCCTTTCACCACTTTGATTTATTTTATGTTCTGATAACTGTAGGAGTCAATATGCAAACAGTCATTGTGTCACTTCTTAATAATCTGGACACTGATCACAGTCCAGTGGTGTTGGATTTTATTGCTTAGTATGAATGTGCATTCCTGGAAATTAATGTGACAAAAACTAAAGACATGCCTCTGCCATTGTCTCCTACTTTTATCCATGTCCAGGCAGTTGATTTTGTAGAGCAATATAAATACTTGGACACTGTTATTGACAACACATTGTCCTTTGAGACAAACACTGGTGCTATTTGCACAAAGACTCACCAGCGTATGTATTTTTATGGGAAATTGAGAAGTTTAAAATGTGTCATTCCATCATTATTTCATTAATATCATTGTTATTGAATACACTGTGTGTTGGTTCTATTTTATGTGACCGGCACTATAGTTACTTGTGTATGACAACGCCACTCTCTTTAAAGGGGAGAGACCCCGACTTATGTTGCAGTGTGACTAACTTACAACCAACAGTCCCCACTTAGGTAAATGCCTATGGCAAGGACAGACAGAGGCTCTTTAAGTTATACACAAAAATAGATTTATTTTACAATGTAAAAAAGGGGTAATAAAATGCATATATTTGTCTTGGAAACAACCACAATATCAAGGATTGGACTGAACACATAACCAGGTGAAGAGCTAGTTTAAAGGTTCAAAGGCACTGCACACTTCTAATGCAAACACTAAGCTCTACAACACCATGGAAAAAGGTGAGTGGTCTCAAGCAAGATATGGGCATGATGAAATTAAAACAAAAACAAAATAGAGGCAACAATTGTATAAAAAAGGTCTAGAGGAGAGAACAGTGGCTGCCCTGCCGATTATGTCGCCGGCTCATCCTTGTCAAACTACGATGCAGCACATCAGGTGGGCTAATGTACAGCCACTAGACCACTACTGGTCGTCGTAAAGTGCTGGTTGCCATAAAGTGCTGGTCATCTTACTAGGCTGCTGCAGGGTACAAGGTAAAATAGCTACATCTGAACCCTCCTGGCACCAACAGACACCTTAAAATATGACAGGTAGTAAGTAAACTCCATATGAAAACATAAGTATATAAATACAAGGAATGTCTGTACCTCTTTTCTTGTTGACCTACGACGCCGGCAACAGGCGCATGGATGTGGGTGAGCCAAACGTGAACAAACGTGGAATAGCAAGGTCCCGGGAGATCCTACTCTTATATACTGTAAGCTGCTGTTGCTAGGTTCCCCCACCTGGTAACCTGGGTCCTAGCGTCCCATATGTTACATTTAAAAAAATGTCCAGATTGCTTTGTTTCCAGTTGTTTTTTCATGTTACATGTTCTTCACTTCTATAGTTCTGTTCCACCTTCATGGTTCAAAGCTCTTTACATTAGCTTCACATTCACACACACTCATACACCAGTAGGTTTCTAAGGTTCTGTCAGTCCAACTGGGAGACTAAGGGGTCAGTGTCGTGAAGAGCTAACCTCTCGGTCACTGAGCCACAGCCGCCCTTATGGAAAAAAAAATCTTTTTCTGGGTCCCTGGTTCCTGTTGTTGTTTAGTGTGAATGCAGTATGCAGTGTGTGGGTAAGTCTGGGTGAGCCATCACCATGATAACGCTGGGTGAGCCATCACCATGGTAACGCTGGGTGAGCCGTCAGATTCCAAAAGGACAAAAGTGGAAAAGTGGTTTTCATTTGCTGGTTTGGGTCTTTAACCAGTAAGGACAAAAATCGTTTGAATAGTGTTGTCAGGCGATGTGGGAAAATAGAAGGGGTCAACCTCCATGACCTCTGTTTTATATAGAACCAGAGTAATTAGAAGAGCCGGGGCAGTACAGGCTGCTCCCCTCCGGTCGCCTCTATGCAGCACCGAGGTGCAGGACTAACAGATTTAACAATTTGTTCCTTCTCACCTCGATTGGATGGGTCAACATGTTGTCCTACATGCCCCATGTGCACTTGTGTTTTTTCGTGTCTTTGTTGTTTTTTTTCTATACTGGCTGTAAAGCAAATTGCCCCTAATTGTCTTTTAATGCATCTTAATCATTTGAATGTTCTTATGTGTTTTATGTTATTGCCTTTTACATGAAATGTGATATACAAATAAATCTGTCTTGCCTCACAGGGATAATCTCTCTCGGCAGTATCTGCGTAGGGAGCCATGGACGACAGGATCTGCGGTGACTCGCCTGTGCCCTGTGCTGACCTGTGACCCTGGACCTCCTCCCTTGCCTGTCTAGTGGATGAGTGGATTAAGTGAAGTTAAAATGATTAGATAAAAAGTCAAAATTCCCATTCACTAAACACAACTAGAATTAATCCATATATAAGGAACGCTGTGGTTTTTGGAGGAAATTTAAAGTATTTTAAGTGTCACCTTATAGTCTGGAAAATACAGTAACCTTTTTGTTTCCCAAATGTCATATCATGTCCTTTTCAAATATTGGTATGGACATTTTATAAATATCCAAATATTGGTATGGACATTTTATAAATATCCAAATATTGGTATGGACGTTTTATAAACATCCAAATATTGGTATGGACACGTTCATAGCGTCCATACGGAGAATTACGCCCATGCCTCCCTCCACTTTCTCTTTGTTTCTCAGTATAATTATTTATATCTGTCAAATGACATGTTTACCTATTTAATATAACTTTTATTTACTCTTTAATTTACTGATTTCATTCCCTGAATTGAGATAGTTTGGATGTTGCAGGGTGGGTGGGGGGAGCTGTGTTTATTTATTTCCGTTTTCACTTCATGTTATATGGAAAATCAAAAAACCTCGTCATTGTACAACTATCTGTATGTACTTATAATAAAATGATACATTAAAAAATAGAAAAACTAGACAAGCACTCTGAGAGCACAAACCTCTGCCAAAGCACACCTCCCCCCCTCCGAATGAAGATTATATATATATATATATATATATACCTCTCTCTCCATCTCTTTCTCTCTCTCGGTCATTCTCTCTCTCCCTCACCTTGTCTCTCTCTCTCTCTCTCCCTCTCCATGTCTCTCTCTCTCTCCCTGTCTCTCTCTATTTCTCTCTCCCTCACCCTGTCTCTCTCTCTCTTTCCCTCTCCCTGTCTCTCTCTTTCTCCCTCCCTCTCTCTCTCCCTCTTTCTCCCTCTACCTGTCTCTCTCTCTCTTTCTCTCTCCCTGTCTCTCTCTCCCTCCCTCTCTCTCTCTATTTCTCTCTCCCTCACCCTGTCTCTCTCTCTCTTTCCCTCTCCCTGTCTCTCTCTCTCTCCCTGTCTCTCTCTTTCTCCCTCCCTCTCTCTCTCCCTCTTTCTCCCTCTACTTGTCTCTCTCTCTCTTTCTCTCTCCCTGTCTCTCTCTCCCTCCCTCTCTCTCTCCCTCTTTCTCCCTCTCCCTGTCTCTCTCTCTCTCCCTGTCTCTTTCTTTCTCCCTCCCTCTCTCTCTCCCTCTTTCTCCCTCTACCTGTCTCTCTCTCTCTCTTTCTCTCTCCCTGTCTCTCTCTCCCTCCCTCTCTCTCTCCCTCCCTCTCTCTCTCCCTCTTTCTCCCTCTCCCTGTCTCTCTCTCTCTCCCTGTCTCTCTCTATTTCTCTCTCCCTCACCCTGTCTCTCTCTCTCTTTCCCTCTCCCTGTCTCTCTCTCCCTCTGTCTCTCTCTCCGTCTTTCTCCCTCTACCTGTCTCTCTCTCTCTCTTTCCCTGCATGCCTTGCATCACTTGTCTCCACACTGGCTTTTGTTTATGAATGGTCGACCCTGAACACCTGACGTATTTCCCTGGTGGAGGGGGTATTTATTTCCCTGGTGGAGGGGGTATTTATTTCCCTGGTGGAGGGGGTATTTATTTAGATTACAGTCTGGAGGGGCTGATACCTTCCAAAAGCACAAACCATCTGCTCCTCATTTGCAGCTTCAAGCTTCAGATGTAAAATAGTGGTTTGTATTGGATGAGACGTGAACATGAGATAGTGGTGTTTTATCTGTGTCCAACACCAGGTTGAATCACTCCACTGTCATAACAACACTTAACCAGGTTTAGGGCTACTTAGTACCATTTAAACCAATTGAGAACTTTCTTAATTCCCCATAAAAGATTGGAAACTACTGGCTGCACTTATGTGGAGGCTATTACCATGTGGGTGGGGGGGGGGTGCTTCAGATGGCAGACTCTCCTGTGGCAGAAGGTAAATGTAAGCCCCTGCTCAGGCCAAAGCATCCTTTAGTGCTCCTGGAGCTAGAGCCAGGGAGATTATCATGTCAGGAGTAATCCGACTCGGCCCACAAGCACAACTATGGAGGAGGAGCAACAGTTATGGGGGGGGGGGGGGCAGAGGCATCAGAGAAGCTCTGTGCTCCACTTACAGTAACCACGCTCTCCCTCTTCACCCTAAACCATCTTCTATTCCTGCAGATTTCCCCTCCCCGGGTGTGAGAGGGCGGACCTGCCGCCTGCTGAAGGAGGTAAAGCAGCGCAGTTGTGACTTTTCTGCAGCGTGTGTGGAAATACGACGTTGTGAGGACGAGTCAAACAACACATGGAATGAAAGTTAAGGCAGCTGTTTGGAAGATGTGTGCTTTCTAGGACAAGACAACACTTCTGTTTTCCTCTGTTCTTCTGTTTCAGGACCAGATTTGTCCAACAAAACTACAATAGCAACAAGCAGAGGAGCAGAGGACGTGTCCAACCATGACAGCAGCTCTCTGAGTCCTGCTGAAGTTGACCCCTAGACTTTTGTGAATGGATCATCAACTTACATCCAACTGTTACATGCAAAGGAATGTTGATTTGGATCTTTGCATCTTTAAAGGCTTCTATGGAAGTACAAACATGGCAAAACAATAAAAACAGCCTGTACCTGAATCAAGTCAGGACACCTCCCCTACTCGCAGGAGCAGGGAGTTTGTGATGACTTTCCTTGGCACGAGCAGGAGTCGTGCTCTCTCTCCTCAGCTGTGATGATGGCGGACTTATCAAAGCAGAAACTTGCCTGTGGAGGTCAGCTGAAGACGACGCCACGCAGCTAAGTCTGGATTAGCCGGCCGAACGGTAAGGACACAGCATCTTCTTTTGTTAGTTTAAGCCGGCAGCTTATGTGGAAGGCGTTAGGGTTCCGCTGACGGGGATGCTGCACTACAGTTCCCTGAGTGGCAGAAAACACACTTTGGATTATCGCTATCAACAACCAGCCTGTGGTACCTGGAACCACATGTCAATAGTGCACGGCAGCCTGTCACGAAACCTTTGCAGAGCAGTTACTGCTGATTATGACCAGGAAGAGCAGCCAGAAAAAAAATGAATTATTACTATCACATCATTTTCTTGCTGAATCTTTCACCACCAAGTAAAAGTTTGTTTTGCTTTTTTTCCCCTGTCACTTTTCCAACGTGGTGGTTTTCCTCATTATCATGTGTAATGACCCACTATGTACTGTAGTTTCCACACTATAAAGTGCACTGGACTATAAGGAGCGTTAAGTGAAAGTAAACAGTCACAATAAGTGCCAACCATGTCAAGTTGTAACATGGAACAAAACACTCTTATTCTGCTAAATCAAATAAGTCCAAATTTGAGATAAACTCAAACTTATGAGATAAAAAGTCAAATCCATTAATCCATATATAAAGTGCTCTGGGTTATAAGGTACACTGTCATCTTTAGAGAAAATGTAACTTTTTTAAACTCTGTCCCAATAGTCTGGAAAATATGGTACTCTCTGCTTGTGCAAACCAAAAGGTAAGAGAAGTTTCTACATATTGTTTGTAAATTCATATTTCATCTGTGCTTCCATGTTTCAGGAGTAAAAACATGAGTTTAATTTTGACAGTCATGTCTGAAAAAACCCCCAGTGTGATTCTGTTATGAAGCTAATTTGATGCTACTTTGGTGACGTAATGATGCGTCCTGACTCAGCCCATATCATACTGCAGAGCTGATACAGAATGTGGCACAGGCTGGAGAGGCTAGATAAAGGTTAAAGGTTAAGTCTAACGTCAACAGAGCTCTTCAATTCTCTCACAACTGCACATCAACACATACAACACCTTTATGCATTCCCACTTTACAAAACTCTGCTTAATTATACAGTCCATGTGCCAAAAAAATTAAGTTGTTTTTAATGGTTTGGAGAAAGCAGAGTCTTCTGATGTAAAATGTCATATTTCAGATGTTTGTACTTGCTAGTGCTTGCTGGCGTGGGTCATATTTGAGGTGTATTCAACGTGTGCCAGACGGCCGTCAACCTTTTGTAAAAACAACTTCAACATGTTGAACATGAGTTTAGAGGCTGTTGTGTTAAAACAGGATCTGGAACACACAGATTAGACTGGACCTGGGAACTGGTCCTGTAGACTGGACCTGGGACCTAGTCCAATAGAGAGGACCTGGGACCTAGTCCAATGGAGAGGACCTGGGACCTGGTCCGGTAGAAAGGACCTGGGACTTAGTCCAATGGAGAAGACCTGGGACCTGGTCTGTTAGAGAAGACCTGTGACCTGGTCTGGTAGAGAGGACCTGGGACCTAGTCCAATGGAGAGGACCTGGGACCTAGTCCAATGGAGAGGACCTGGGACCTAGTCCAATGGAGAGGACCTGGGACCTGGTCTGTTAGAAAGGACCTGGGACCTAGTCCCATGGAGAGGACCTGGGACCTGGTCTGGTAGAGAGGACCTGGGACTTAGTCCAATGGAGAAGACCTGGGACCTGGTCCATTAGAGAGGACCAGGTCCTGTAATAAAGGACCTGGGACCTGGTCCTGTTGAGAGGACCTGGGACCTGGTCTGGTAGAGAGGACATGGGACCCGGTCCGGTAGAGAGGACCTGAGACCTAGTCCAATGGAGATGAACTGGGATCTGGTCCATTAGAGAGGACCTGGTCCTGTAATAAAGGACCTGGGACCTGGTCCTGTAGGGAGGACCTGGGACTTGGTCCTGTAGAGAGGACCTGAGATTTGGTCTGTTACAGAGGACCTGGGACCTGGTCCTGTAGAAAGGACCTGGGACCTGGTCCATTAGTGAGGACCTGGGAGAACTGACAACTGGACTCTGAGCCACAAAAATGAAAACAGAAGCTGATGTTTTCCTGCTAAGTCACCACTGGGTTGATATACCCTAGCCACGCTAGCTCCTCCTAGCATCAGTAAATCTAGTAGCCTAGCCACGCTAGCTCCTCCTAGCATCAGTAAATCTAATGTTCTATCGTAGTAGCCTAGCCACGCTAGCTCCTCCTAGCATCAGTAAATCTAGTAGCCTAGCCACGCTAGCTCCTCCTAGCATCAGTAAATCTAATGTTCTATCGTAGTAGCCTAGCCACGCTAGCTCCTCCTAGCATCAGTAAATCTAATGTTCTATCGTAGTAGCCTAGCCACACTAGCTCCTCCTAGCATCAGTAAATCTAATGTTCTATCGTAGTAGTCGAGTTTCACTCAATGTAGCTTTTGGCTAAATTTTCTTGAAACTGGTTGACGAATCACAGTGAAGTATAGAGTCAGAGGGCGGGACTAACAAAGTGACACTGAAAAAAATTCAGAAAGAAACAAACGTAAACAACCATAGAAGAACAACAACAACTTTTTACAGAAGCGACAACAGTCGTTCAGCTCCATAATCCACCATTTTGTTTAGTCATTCCTAACTTTCTCCAGACTCCTCCATCAACTTTCAGGCGCTCTAACTACATCATCCTAAAGATTACACTGATTGGTTGGAGTACCGTCCTATTGCATACAGAGGATTTGAAAGACAACCTTTTAGCCCCGCCTCCTCTGACTATGAAGCACCACTAGACCCATACATGTATGAATAGGGATAGCACTGCTAGGGTAGGGTTAATAGAAAGGCATGCTGGACGTTTTTTTTTTGTTTTGTTTTTTTACCTCCGCCAAGAAGGTCTTAAATTCGGGTCAGTTTGTCTGTCTTTCAGCAGGATTACACAAAAAGTTCTGAACAGATTTTGATGAAACTGTCAGGAATGAGAGATAATGGGTCAAGAAAGAACCCAATAGACTTTGAACATTGAAGGTCAAAGGTCAAGTTCACACTAAAGGTCAACAGCTGAAACCCATCAGTGGTAATATCTCTGGATTTTTTCATTCACATGGTCTGACCTTCAGCCTTCAGATGGGTCAACACCTATGACTCCATCACGTCACATTTGAC
>CM035799.1:46270056-46272556 GCA_020466265.1 Siphamia tubifer | reverse complement strand
ACGTCTGGGGAAATCTGTGAATTGTGAATGCAAATGTCATCTTTGGGTTTTTCTGGACACCTGTAGATGTTAGCGTCCAGCTGTTATGTAACCAACAGCAGAGTGGTCAGTGGTCAGTGGTCCGTCCTGATCATTAATGAACAATAGCTGAGGTAGATGAAACGTTAGAGATTCACACTCTGGAAAATATACAAGTGTCATAAGTTAACAAAGTGAGCAGGTAAAAGTCTGTGACTGTTTTACATTTGGTGTCTCTTTTTGTACCTGCTCATTTTGTAAACATTCCCTTTTGATTGTCAATGAGGCTAACAGTTTAGCTAACATTTTAGAGGCTTTCATCAGTACAGACAACCAGGAAAACTAAGGAACAGTGTTTCAACACCAGACAAAGATGATGTTTGTGGATTATGTAATGTTAAAAGTGTCAGCTGATAATAATGCTCATTAGTCTCACACTGCATGTTTCATCAGTCATGGTTGGAAACACACCAGAATATTTCACATATTTGACTGAATACTGGCCCCTGGTGGATTGAATAGAATATTTAATTTTAATGCCGAGGTTAGTGAGGTATTTTCAGAGTAATATTCATTCATTATCTGAACCCGCTTTATCCTCACTTGGGTCGTGGGGGTCACTGGGGTCCTAATCCAGCTACAATGGGCGAAGGCGGGGTACACCCTGTATGAGACGCCAGTTCATCACAGGGCTGAACATATATAGACAAACAATCACTCTCACATTCACACCTATGGACAATTTTAGATTAACCAATTAACCTATCAGTGCATGTGTTTGGATGGTGGGAGGAAACCGGAGTGCCCGGCAAAAACCCACGCGGACACGGGGAGGACATGCAAACTCCACACAGAAAGGTCTGGCACGGGATTCGAACCAGGGTCCTTCTTGCTGTGAGGCACGAGTGCTAACCACTGCACCACCGTGCTAACCACTGCACCACCGTGCTAACCACTGCACCACCGTGCTAACCACTGCACCACCGTGCTAACCACTGCACCACCGTGCTAACCACTGCACCACCGTGCTAACCACTGCACCACCGTGCTAACCACTGCACCACCGTGCTAACCACTGCACCACCGTGCTGCCCTTCAGAGTAATATAATTAATAAATATTGGGATATTATTCAAATATCTACATTGATTTCCAAATGAAATTTGAATATGATTTTTGGACAAAGGTCAAAGCTCTCACATAAACTGTGTCCATCCACTGTCCATTGGTCCAGTACTTTTTGTGTAAAACCTGCTTACACACAAACAAATAAAACGTCATGCATTTGACCAGATCGGTTGAAATTTGGTCTGTTTCTTTGTTCTACCCGTGTCCGTGTACATACCAAATTTGAGAACGATCCATGAAGAATCGGTGATGTTCGAGTGCAAAAACTCCTGAAAATTCAATATGGCCTATAGTCGATTTGGCTCAAATCCGGTCCATTTCTTCCTTATTTCCATCTCCAACACATCAAATTTCGATGATCTATCAAGAATTGGCGACGCTAGTGTGCGAACTTTGAATTGGCGACGCTAGTGTGCGAACTTTGAATTGGCGACGCTAGTGTGCCAACTTTGAATTGGCGACGCTAATGTGCGAACTTTGACCTTGGGCGCTGACCATGAAGGTTAAGTCTTTTTCAGTCTAATATTCAGTATGATGAACCCTATATCAAATCTATATTTACCCAAGAAGTTTGAAATCAATCGCATTACAACTTTTCAAGTACTGGACACTGACAAATGATTATATTTTAATTGACCTTGCCCTTTGACCTAGATCCACGAAAATAAATTCCATACCGCAGGTGACATGGACAAAACTTCTCATTAAATTACAGCCAATTTGCTTCAGAAATGTGGTCGCTAGAGTGAAAACAGACAAACACACAAACAAGGAAACGTTACGGATCAACGTAGTTGTAACAAACAGAGTCAAAAACAATACCCCTCCCTATGGGGAAAAAAATCTATAAAATAAATGATTAAACATCTTTGTGATATGAATTTTGTAAACTCCATGTTCTGTTGTTATTGCTCAGACATATGGTTGAAGATGGACCCGTGGAGTTGATTTACAGAAGAATTCAGAGCCAAGTATAACATTTACAGTCTACGTAGACCACAGGGAAATGTTTGGAAATGCAAATGAAAATCAGTATTTCTCTGTCGTTACCCACAGATGTTTTCAACTGTTTCCTCTCAACAACAAACAGCACTAACCAGGAGCAGGCTTGTTTTAACCATCCTATAGTTAGTGAGCCACAGAGGCAGCACTAGCAGTGACTGTCTGACTAAACTACAATAGACTAACCTAAGCCTTTTAGAACCAAGGCTGGATTTAGAACTGCCAATCCTGGCTCAGAACATCCACTTGATTTTTCAGCCATTTTGGCCCACAATGGTGCCAAAACTAACTAATCAAGTTTGTCATTTATCATCTTCACAATTGATTGGAAGTAGGACACTTATTTAATTATT